>PVHX01024624.1:0-23675 GCA_004024805.1 Geosciurus inauris | reverse complement strand
CTGCAGTCTATTTCCCCCGTTCCTGTCACTCGTGACAGGATGGGAAGAAACGCCTTTACCAGGAACTCGGATCTGTTTTTGTCTAAATGCAGATCTGGGGCTATTGAAAAAGGAGATGCTGACTGCCTCGCTATTTAATAAGTCAATTAGTCTGTCCGTATTGAAGGAATCTGCTGGCGTGGCCAGAGCCGCTTTCGGGACCCGAGCTGTCTATACCGCCCGAGTCGGGTCCCTGGGCTGGAGAAGGCGACGCTCGGGTCCCCTTGGGTTGCTCCAAGTGCTAGGACCCCGCGCCCTTCCCAGGCCTGGGAGCGGGGCCCCGCCGCTGCGCCCCGAAGCTGGACCTTCGGCCGCTGGTCCCTTGCTCACGGGCACTTCCTCCAGAGCTGCGTCTTTAAGAAAGTTTGATTCTTTGGATGTAGTCAGGCACATTTGTGAGGGTTCGGTTCGACAGTTTACTTCCTTGATTTTTTTCTTGTAAAACGTATTATCAATCAATTGCGCACTTTCCCATTTTATTGGTGCTTTCTGGGCAAGAGCTGGACGTCTTCCAAGTCGGCGATCTGATTGGGAAAGGTGTTCTAATACAGTCCCAGAAAGGGAGAGAGTGGGCGAGGATTAAAAGCCTCCACCATTAACCGGCAGCTGCACGGGCGCCGGGGTGCAGGTGCGCACGTGCGCGCAGACCCTCGCCTCCGACAAAAGGCTAATGTCACTGTCCCCCGGCGATCCTGGAGAATGGCTCAGTTCTGTCTCTCTGTTACCAGCGTGCTCTCTTCGCTAGGTCTGTTGGGGGAGAGAAAAATGTGTGTCAGAGTGGGAGTGGGTAGAGGTGGGAGATACTAAAGTGGGATCCTTGGGCATGTCTATCTGCACTCTAAAAACAAATGGTTTGACTTCCCAGAAAGGCTTTTGTTTTTATGTTTGGGATTTGCAAGCAAAATGACTGACATTTCTGCTGAAATACACTCAGGAAAAAGTAAAGTTTCATGTCAACTATATTAGGCATATGAAATGAGATATTTTTCCTTTCTCCCTTTCCCAGAGCGACGCCTGCTGCCCAGTGCTTTCCCTTGCTGGCTGGGTGAGCGTCCAGGGTAGCCTGGGCTGCTGGGTGTGCACGCAGCTGGTGAGGAACGCAGTGGGAGCTTGTGAAGCTTCTGTCTGTTGTTGCTGCTGTTGCTCCAGCCTAAGCATGTGTTATTTTAGGCTTACCTAAATAGTATTTTTAAATAATATTTCACAGAATGAAAAACTACACTTCTAAAAAGAATATCAGTGGGATCTACTCCCCACAAATTATACCAACAAGGAAGCTTCTATGACCGTTACCCTTCTTCTTTTGCGGTTTTTAATGGGACAAGTAGATTACTTGAATGGCTGCTTCCTGCTACCCATGGTATGGACACTGCTTCAGCCTCACTCACTAGACACTTGCACAGGACAGAGCCAGCACCTGGTTGGCGTTTGGATCCATGAAACCTGACAGTTAAGGATTAGAAAATTCAGGTGTCCTTTCGTTCACTTGTGCCGAGTCTGTGCTAAAGTCACTCCTGGTGTCCCTCATTTTATATGAACAGATTTGAACACTTTAAAAACATAATTAGAAGAGTATACTGATTTATTAGTCTTTACTGGACTTTTCAATTTGCAGTATTGCTGGGATGAACTCTGTGGAGCTCTTCAGTTTCCAGAAAGGTGTGTATTGTGCTCATCATCAGTGCTATCTGATCTGCTGCACTCCCTGCTGGGAGATGAAGGCAGGCATGTGCCAGCTCAGCTAAGATAAGAAGTTGTGTCACAAGTCTCTTGTCTCTCCACTTCTTTTTGTGTAAAACGAGGAGGCTGAATTTGTCCCTAGTGTAAAACTACACGATCTTCTTGTTACAAAAATATGTGGAAAAAATGCAATGTTTCCTATAAAAAAACTGAAGGTAATTCACTTGAAGTCATTATTATGAGCTTATCCATCTATTTTCAGGCAAGAAGAGGCAATGTATTTATATTAAATAATGTAATTCCCTTCTTTAGTAAGTGAACAACTGTCTACTGCCAAGGATCCAAAAAGCTGAAGGGTAGGAGAGAAAATTAGCAACAAACTATATTCTGAAATTACTGGAAAAAAATTGTTTGCTAGAATTGAGTTAGTTGTGAGTACCTCAACCTTTATTCAAGATGTTAGGTTCATGAGAGGAACATCATTTTCTCAGTTTTAAATAGTATGAGGAAAGATGCAGCATCCCTCCCACAATCATTCTTGTCGTAAGAGGTATATTCTTGTCTTATCATAAGAGATATTTATTTAATTTTAGATGAATATCAACCATCTACAAAGTCTTCTGCCATAGGTGTGTATTAACAGGTTTTAAACTATTATTTCATATTCATTTAACAACCTTATATCTTATTAGAAAGAAAAACAATCAACTTTCATAAAAGATAGCACCATGTACTATAATGAATATTGCTTAATGTTTAGCCTTTATGAATCCTGTGGTCTTCACTGACAGTAGCTATCAGTCAGCTAGGAATGACCAAAGCTTTTAGTAAGCCTAACCTGCTCACAGGACTGTCTCCCCGAGCAGGTCCAGGAGCATAACCTCATAATAGCAGCTTTGCCTGTGTCCAGGAGGGGCCTCCTGCCTGATTCTTTCCCTCCTATCCTAAGGACACTCAGGTCATGGGCCTCTAACATTCTTTAATTTAACTTCTGTGTCTGCAACACTGCATGATATAGTTCAGAGGCATGAAGAGTTGAGATACCCGACAGCTGGATGGACTTTGGATTTTCCCTCCAGTTGTGGAGATGAAGAGAACATTCACATGGGAAAGGCCTGAGGGAAGTGTGGACTTTTGTTTAAGTTAGAAGTTCCAGCTAGAGAAGTCTTGAGACACCTTGGTGCTTTGGACTTTTGAAAGCCCCAATCTGGCATGTTTTTGTTTGTTGGTTGGTTGATACCAGGGGTTGAACTCAGGGATTCTTGACCATTGAGCTATATCTCTAGCCCTATTTAATTTTTGTTTTTTAAATTTTAAGACAGGGTCTCAATAAGTTTCTTAGGCTGGCCTCAAACTTACTATCCTCCTGCCTTAGCTTCCCAAGTCACTGGGATTACAGGTGTGAATCTGGCCATGGCATGTTTTGGTGGCCACAACAAGAATAAATTTGAACATGCACACCTATCCTCAATAGTTGAAAAAAAAAAAAAAAAAAAAGACCTTTCCCATTTGGTATTCCCAAACTGATTCACAGGAATATCTGAACAAAGTAGAGTTCTCATGTATTCAGGAATGACCCTCAAACACTGCATTCCTTATGTTTCTGTGGGAGATGAAATGTCAGATAGGAGCTGAGGCCCAGGTGTGCCTCTGCCCTCTGGCCCTGCTATCTCAATGCAGGTGCCTCCCTTTCTGGGACCTAGACATGGCCTGAGTGGAAGTGGGGACACTGAGTGGGGTTTGGGGTGGGGCAGGCATGCCACCTGCAGCCCACTCTGCCTGTGCTTCCCCATCAGCTCTGCATTCCTGGCGTCTCCAACTCCTGAGGCCTCACTACACTCTCACAGCTCCACACACCACCCTGGCAGGGGCTGCTTGCAGGATGACCCTGCTACACACTAGCCTCCCTGTGAGATCTTGTGGAAGCTTCCATGGCCTCAAAATTCTGGCATTCTGCACATCTGCAAAACGAGCGTCAGGGGGATGATGCCCAGGTCTGCTGCCAGGCGTGGTAGGCCTGGGCCCACTCAGACCACAGCCGCAGCTGTCCCGAGAGCCTGGCGGGCAGCACGTGGGGAAGCAGGTCCCTATGCACACATTGTGGGGGCAGGGTACCCTGGGCTCTCTTCTCAAAGGATTCTGCCCTGGAAATAATCCACATTTTTTCATCTCTGAGCTGTGGTGTCTGGGGTCTGGCCTCCTCCTAAGATGCACTTGAGGCGCCTTTCCTCTTGTCCTGGTGCAAAGCACTTGGCTTGTTGTTCTTGGCAGCAATGACACTCTCCTTGGCCATACCTTTAAAATTCCTTTTCTCCACACGCTGTGATTTTTTCCCCCAAATCTTTCTTCTTTGCTCTTTACTTCTATCATTATAAATTTGGCTAAAAGTAGCCAGTAATACCCCTGGAACAGTACAAGTCTGTGCTGCCTTGAAATATCCTCTGCCAGACAAACTAGTCCATCACCTTTAAGCCTGACCTCCCACAAAGTCCCAGGTCACAGAAAAAAATGCAACCAGTTTCTTTGCCAGGGCCTACAAGGGTGGCCTCTAGTCCAGTCTCCAGTTTCCTTTCCATCAGAAGCCTTGGCAGTATCACCTTTGCTGTCCACGTTGCTACTGGTCTTCAGAGACTCACCAGACCTGCCTGTTAGGCTTCTCTATGGCATTCCAAGTCTTCCTAGATTCCAAAGGCCTGTCCACATCAGAGGTACAGGCACAGCAATGACCCACTTTTTGGTACCAATTTTCTAGGCATCCTTCAACTCAACCAAGTTGATGCCAAAATCAACCATCACAGAAACCTATGCTCTGAAAATCAGTGTTGTAGAAATATAAGGAGAATTTGGACATCTCTTTAGAAGGATCTGATCATTTAGGAGGGATATGACCACCATAATGTCAATCACGTGACAATGCCTTCCTAGAGCTACCTTGGAAGACCTCATAGAAATGGGCATTTGAAATGCCCTAGATGATGGGTAGGAATTGCTTATGTTGGGTAGGAATTGCTTATGCTATGCATGCTGGACAGAGAGAAGTAAATAAGCATGCTCCCAAGGAGGAATGGGACTCGAGAGTCTAGCTGCAATGATAGGCTGAGGGGGCCACAGCTGGAGAGGCTGTGCTGGGCAGCTCTCCAGAGTGCTGTGTAGATAAGAGGAGAAGCCTAGAGCCACTATGTCCTGCCTCTGGCCCCGGCTGGGTGATGTTCCCTCTGGAGCCACTTTCTGCACATCTAGCAGCGAAACAACATGAAGACCTACTGCCTCAGAGGTTTCGTGAACACTGAGATTTGTTAATTTCGTAGTGCTGTGTGCAAAAGGTTTACAAACTAGCTAATCGGCAGTAAACAGCAGCCAAGTCTTGCAGCATGTACTGTCTCATGGTGTATCTTTCCCTCCTCCGATGTCATTTCCAACAATGCATCCTGAAAGACAGCATCTTCCAAATCTATGGAGTGTCTGGGGCATCAGAATCTGTGACGTGCGTGCAGCTGCATTGAAACTATAGTTAGCAAGTGGACTAAAATATCCTGAATTAGTAAGTTTTCATGTGACCAGTCAGCAATCAGGATGGTGACTGAGGGCTCAGATCAGTCAATGGGGACTTAGAACAGTGAGGGAGGATCCAGGCCAGTGACTCAGGGTTCAGGTCACTGGGTGAGGGCTCAGAGAAGTGGCTGAAGGTCCAGGCCAGCAACTGCAGGTCCAGGCCGGTTGGGCAAGGGCTCAGGGTAGTGGCTGAGGGTTCAGGCCAGTGACTGCAGGTCCAGGCCAGTGGGTGAGGGCTCAGAGAAGTGGTTGAGGGTACAGGCCAGTGACTGCAGGTTCAGGCCAGTTGGGTGAGGGCTGAGGGTAGTGGCCGAGGGAGGGTCCAGGCCAGCTACTCAGGGTCCAGGCCAGTGGATGAGAGCTCAGAGTAGTGGCTCATCCAGAAGGTCACTGATCTCATGGTGAGGCTCCACTCCAAAGGCCCCATCTCCTAATACCTTCACTTTGAGGATTAGGTTTCAACATGTGTATTTGGGGAGCCATAAGCTCCTAAGCCAATAGAGGCTGATTTCCAGTCCTGGTAGAACTCAGGCTTTAAACAGACATGAGACAGAATCAGGTCTACACCTCTGCTAGAGGACAAATCTACACTGGGGATCTCACACCTATTGCTATTACTTGAGTCCTCAGGTGCTCATGACATTGGTGAATATTTCTGCCCTCAAGTTAGTTGTGTTTTCAAGAACACTAAACAGAACATGATGTGTGTGTATTGAGCCTTGGTTTATGGAGAAGGAGGGAAAAAAACATGTGTAAAGAGTATCAAAGTACAAAAGATTATAACATGTTTGGAAACTCCAAGTTCCCGAGTTCCTTTCTGAAGCAGAGTGTGATGGAGGAAATGAGTGGGAAGAGGCCATTCTAAATGTCATGCTAAGTTCTTTGAACCTTACAGATGGTGAGGTTTGAGCAGAGGGTGGACCTAATCTGATTTGTTCTTTGGGGATAGATAAGGAGAAAGGACCAAAAGGATTTATGGAGAGTGGCAGCTAGGTCCGTGAGGGGTCTTCACCCATCCATCCATTCACCCACCCATTCGTCCATCCTCCATCCATCCTCTATCATCCATCCACCCATTCATCCACCAACCCATCGATTTTCCATCATCTATCCACCCACCCATCCTCCACCATCCATCCATCCATTCTTCACCATCTACCCATTCATCCAATCATCCATCTATCCAACTATCCATCTATCCATTCACTCACCCATCCATCCATCCATCCATCCATTCACCCACCAACCCACCCATCCGTCCTCCACCTTCCATCTATCCACTCATCATCCATCTATCATCCACACATCTGATTCTTCTTTCTGTCACTGAACAGACAAAGTGCTATATGAGTTGCTGTAGCTAAAAGAGGAAGTACAAAACCAGGCATGGTGATGAGGATGGAAAGCAGAGAACATCTGTACTTCCTAGGAAGATCATCTCTCTCTCTCTATTGTTTCATCCTGACAATGGCATTCCCGGAGATGTACACTTCTCAAAGTTCATTTAAAAGTACAGTGGGAAAAAGGCATGCAAATTTGAAGTAGGAACTGTTTATAACCACCATAAAGTAAGCCATTCACTCAGTCAGAAAATATTGGTCCCAGACCACCATAGGCAGCATAGTCCTAGTAGGTTAGCCACACTAAATGAGCAAACACGGTTCCCATGACTTGGCCTTTTAAGTATGGAACTTATGCCTACTTAGAAAAACAAATAGGAAATTTATAATAAGAAATGCAATATAAAAGTAAGGGTTAATAATAGCAGAACATCCTAATTCATCTTTGTCTGGGTGAGGATGACAGTTCTTCAGTCAGGACATTTTACTGCTACATAAATGGATGGATGCCCAGGTGGATGGTACTGGGCTTCTCAGAGGGGACCAGTGCTGAGAACCAGGTGTGTTCCCCACTGTGCACAGGTGGACAGGCACTGGGGCTGGCACAGCTCTGGGCATTGTACAGATGTCTGGGCCGTGGGAAGACTCCATGTGCACCAGCTCTGTGCTGCTGCCTTCAAGAAGCTGTTGCTGGGACATGCTGCTTGCTCTTTGGTGTTGACTTTGGGGCTACCCTGCCTCTCACCTGCTGTCCACCTCCTTAGAATCTTCAGACGTGTTTTTGTCTCTAGTCCATGCTCCTTTCTGCCACAAGCTCTGGAAGCTCACTATTTTATGTGAAAAATCCTTTCTTTAATTTGTCCTCAGCATAATTCAGACTTTCCTAGACCTATCTCTGAGGTTTTTCTTTGTTTTTGTATGCCTGGATTGAGGGTGAAATTCCAGAGGAAGCAGCAAGTCAGCATCTGAATACAGGGAGAAGCTTGAGTCAGAGGAGTCAGCAGGGGCGATAGACTTGCATTATCACTGCATCCAAGACCAGTCCCTTCGGCTCCTGTGCTGACTCCCTCAAGTGCCCAGGGGAGGTGCACCCGTTCCTTTGTAGACTGCAGGGTCTTTTAAAGAGGATTTAATGTTCTTTATAAACTCTGCAGCAGGCAGTATTATTCTGCATGCTGTTCATGACTTTGAACAAATGCACCTGGCCTTCCTTTCTGTGCAACATTCTGAGGACTGTTCTCAGATGGCAATCTTGAAGTGGAGGTAGAGACTTGTCCTGAGCCCAGCAGACCTGGCCCTGGGAATGGTGGGGTGACCACAGTCACAGGTCATTACCATGCCGGCACTGTGGTCCTTTGCACGGGCCCTCAGGAGCTCTCAGGAGCCTGTCAGCTTGCTCTCTGAACTATGAGGCTGGGTCTGGGGTTGGCCATGAGCTCCCTCGCTAGCTCCCTTGATTACTGAGCAGCACTGTAAAGCTCAGTTATGAGTCTTGTTGATGTATGGTGTTGTTTTTATTTCTAATTCAATCACCACTATATATTTTTATAAATGCACTTTAGAAAATCATCAGGCTAGGGATAGTAATGGTCAGTTGTAACAGTTCTGTGTCTAAAGTTTAAACAAGTGCAGGTTTTGACAGATGGTGATGGGTGATTATTATTTCCCAATGCGGGAATATTTGAATTTGAGAAGGAATCCAATTTTTAAAAGGGACATTTCATTGTAAAATCTGTATCTTTACATAGCTATATATTAAGACCAAATATACTGTAATTGCCTTGCACATTTTGATAACTGACCCTATATTGCATTTATGTTTCAAAACAGCAATGGCTGTGCAGGGCAGAAGGTAAGTACCACCTGCAAGGTTCAGAACCTCAGAGGCTGGCTATGTTCGACAGGACCTGGCTGGGACCCCAGTAACATGATGCTCCTGGCTGTGCCTCCTGTGCAGGTGGGCTGGGGGACACCTGCCCACTCCTGCCCCTGTGCAGGCCTGGCTGGTGAGGTGTTGGCAGTGGCAGTTTAGAGGAGCTTTTTTGGCTGAAAGTAGTTGACAGTTCTCCCTGCCTATGATTGTGTGCTTGCCCAGACTTTGATGAGTATTCCTAATGACTGAGTCTATGTGCATACCATGGTATGAAAAAATTCCATTTTTATTGTCAGCAGGTTGAAATCACAGAGTGATAGAAAACAGTGAAAGCAAATTTATGTCAACTTCAAGTTGAAGCTTTCCTTGGGCCCAAGTTTTCCCTGATATGTATAAGAAGTGAAAGCCTTTACAGCTCTGACTCTTCTTTGAACCCTTATGATTAGCAGATTTGTGAAAGAATAGTCCCATATGTAGGGGTTTGGTAATTATAACTTCCTCCATCTTTTAAGATGTGTTCAGTGTTGAGAAACTGCTATGTGTCAATGTGTATTTCACGACACACAAGAACAGTCGGATGCGGAGCGACACAGAACCCACAAGCCTGCTGCCCCACATTCTTAGCGACTCCCTCTGCAGAAGGCACAACTCCTTGCAAGCCGTCTTGCTGAGCTGGCCCAAGGGTGTGCTTCTGATTACTTGCTTACATATATCCTGAGGATATTGGTGAAACTTAAGTTGAAATGAATGTTAAATGTACTAATTTTTGGTATTTGAAGAACCTGTGGGTAATTTATTTTTAACGCAAATAAGCACTTTGTAAGGAAAATCACTATCCATTATTGTTATTTTTTTTTTGGTCAATCTAAATTTATGTCATTATGTAGAAATGGATTTTTAAAATAATGTGTGAATGCTTTAGAATTATTTTGATTATTTCTGTCCATTTATTTTACCATAATTATTTTAATATTAATATTTAAGAATTTCTGGCTGCAGAGAACAGAGGAGCTGCTGGTGCTGTGGAAACAGCTTCTCCAGGCCTCAGCAGCACCCAGCGGTGCGGGGCACTGAGCTTGAGGACGGCTGGGGAGTATGCGCCACCCTTCTGCCATGCAGGAAAGGTGTGTTCTCCTCCTCACCCACCATCCCCGCTTTCCCTGAGACTGCCCTGAGGTTGAGGAGAGACCACCCCACACTGCACAGTTTGCCCTCTCCTGGGTGTGCACTGCTGTTCCAGGGCACGTGGACACGTGGTCAGGTCAGGTCAGGAGCTTGCCCAGATCTTGCCCTGCGCCCGTGAGTGCCCAGAGGCCACCACAGGCAGTGCTGCTGGGTTGTGCTCAGGGGTCCCAGTGCACCCACTCCACCCCACTCAGAGAATCAGATCTGCCTCTTGGCAAGTCCCCAGGTGCCTGGCGTCCACACAGAGGGTGAGAAGCACTAACTCAGGCCATTGTAAAGAGGCCAGACTGTTTGAAAGCTGCTGACTTCTGGGTATGAAGTTAGCTCTGGCATGTACCCGCTCGCTCTCCCCACCCGTCCAGTGCCGCTACTCCTTGGCTTGCCTCTGCTCTCCATGGCCCTCTCCTCTCTCACTTTCTGCTTCTGGGATTATGTTTTCTTTCTGAGGGTTGACAAGGCATACGTCACATCCAGACCACAAATAAGCCTACAGCTCAGGCCAGTCACTGCAAACGCTGAAAATGAATGACTGAGCAATGACTCAGAAATGGCTCACAGTTACATGTAAAGTGCACACCAGAGCCAGGCGGTGGTAGGTGCTGGGGCTGCCCGTAGTCCTGGGAGACACCTGGGCCCCAGGCTGGGGGCGGCCCCCTCCCCTTCATGGCTCTCTAGCAGCAGCTGCGTCAGGTCCACAGAGGGCGCTGAATCTTCCTGACTGCAGACTTTCTGGTGCCCATCCCTGTTCCTCCTCCGCCAGGCATGGGTCCTGCTGGTAGCAGCCGTCAGGCCGTGGCCTGGAGGACTTCCTGGAGGTCCTCACAGGAGCACTTCCCTGGAATCTGGACAAGAGGAGCATGTGGTGGGGCCGTGTGGCGAGTGGAGAAGGATCCTGCGTGGATGCTGGCTGGTCAGTCAGGGACAGCGACACTCTGCTTGTCATTGGAATGATCAGGAGAGACTTACAATGCTTGGGAATGGACCAAGGAAGCCCCAAGTTGACTGCAGTAGCCTTGGAAGTCTCCCCTGGTGGAAGGACAAGCAGCTCCGTGGCTCTCCAGGCAGAGGACAGAGACATAGAGGCATGCTTCCCTCCCTCGAGGCTGGACACAGGGAGCAGAAAGGGAGAGGCCGCCTGCCAGTCAGGCCCAAGCAGCAGGCAGAACTAGCTCCTCCTCTTCTCACTGATGGAGACCCAGCCAAGAGCAGGGGGAGCCTTGGCCAGCTTCACACACTCAATGTCCAAACAAAAGCCACCTGGGAACCATGAAGACAAAAGCTAAGCCCAGGATACATGAAGCAGAAAGTGTGGGACCCCGAGGACGCGTGGCATCTGCTTCACAGATGGTCCCCACCTTGCACTGCTCACCTCCTGAGAAAGGTGGTTCTCTGGTTGGTCAAGCCACAACAAGCGGGTTTCTGGTACCTATTACCAAACTCGACCTCAGTACATTACTTTATCCTGTCAGCCAACCAGCCTGTTACCCACCAGTTGTGACCCAGGGCTGCCTGCAAGCCTGGCTCTAGGCCACTACCCATGCAGACATCACTTTATCTCTTGTGCCTGCCAGGGAGCAGAGCCAGCTCCATCATATAGGCAGTGGATATTTTCCTGCTTGATGGTCTCTGTGTGAAAGTCTTCATCTGTTTCTCTTGCTGGCCTGTTGGTTGACATGATCAGGAGTGCTGCTCTGATGCTGAGCTAGGGGTGAGCTAGTTACCAACCTCGCCAGGAGTCTCCACAGTCTTGTGTGGGGTCCTAATCTAGGAAAACTGCCTCCGGTCAACAGGGCCCACCTATGGTCACACTTGGGGAAAATGACATGAGTTTCATTGCCTAAAAACATGTTAAAATTATTTACCTGTTCTCAGCCCTCAGAGAACTCACGCCCTGAAAGTACAGTAGCAGAGCTGAGGCCAAGACTGGCTCTGGAGGGCTCTGTGCTCCCACCTCCCTGCCAGCGTCTCATGCACACAAGGTGGGGGTGCCTACTGTAAGGAGGGCAAAGGCAGATGGCTACAGCAGTGACCTCCCTGGGGACAGGTCAGGGGTCGAGGCCAGAGCAGAGCTGGTGCCCCTGAGGAAATACCCCAGGGGCTGACCAACGTGATGTGGTGAATTTGCAGATCACAGCAGCACGTCCGTGCTCTCTTAAATGTGCTGCACATGCTGTCAGTCTGCTTCTTAACTTCATTTGTGCAAATGCTTCTGTCCAATAGGGATCAGACTTCCTGAGGGAGGGAGCATGCTCCAGGTGAGAGCCATGTCTCAGTGTCAGGATACATTGGCTCAGCAAGTGCACAGAGCTGATGCTCCAAAAGGCCCTCACCTGCCTCATTGCTGCAGCAACCACCCCACTCACTCATGCATCTGTTAAAGGGAACCTTCATCCCAGTTGGAATCTGGTTGCTCTGCTGACCCCAAGACTTTGATCTGGGCATTCTGTAGCCAGCTCTTCTTCTGCTTCAGATTTCCCCTCTGGTCTGTTCCCCTCATTCTACAGTATATAAAGTTATTTATTGTGCTGTGTCAATGGCTAACTCTACCAAGGAGCATCTGAAAGAACACAACACTTCTCTTTGTGTTCCGTGTAACAACACCAGGAGAATGCGCTGCAGCGCATTCTGCAGAACAGGTCAGGTGCCTGCTTTCTGCAGAACAGGTCAGGTGCCTGCTTCTCCAATGGGGTCGGAAGCCTGCTTTTCCCCTTCCCTACTCAGGGACAGACGGATGCAGACAGCTCTGATCTTCTCCAACCCTCTCCCTACCCAGCCTCCATTTCATACTTTTTTAACAGAGCCAAACTCACCTATTTTGCCTGAAGATTTCTGCTGAACATTCCTTGCATATCCAGAGATGGGTGCTTCTTCTTGGCTGGTTTGCTGGGAGCCAGACGGGAGGCCTGTGCTGCATGAGTCTGGCCACTTAGCTGAGGTGCACACTTCTGTGATGTGTGAGGTCTCCCTCCTCCAGAGGCTAACCATCACTTTTGAAATAGTAAAGTGGAAGTGCATCAACTACTCTAAAACTGCCTTGCTGTAATCTGTGGGCTCAATGTGGGATCAAACCCTTGGAGGTACATCACTGCTCAGGGGCCAGGACAGGGCACCAGTTCCGGGACTCTGAAGGCATTATGCTCTTAGCAACACATGAGCCCCCACAAAGATAAGGAGAGAATGGGAGCTTTCCCTAAAGTGAGTTAGAAAGAGCCAATGCTAGTCTCCAGGATGACGGCAAGGTGCACAGCAGCACCAAGGTCACCAGTAGGTGCACAGCAGCACCAAGTTCAGCTCAAGCAGGAGAGACGTCAGACCCAAGTTTAGAGCCCCTCCTAACCAAGACCCTCTGCGGAGTCTGCAGGACTCTTGGGACCGTGCTAGTGTGTTGGCCTCTGCTTAGATGTCCACACCCTGACGCGTGCAGGTGGGAGGACATGGGCTGCACAGCAGGGCAGCTTCCCTCAGGGCCATGAGGTCCCTGCACACCAGGGCAAGTGGACTTCTGCAGCCCCATGTGTGGGGAGCAGGCGGCCAGTGTGGATTCGAATCCTGCCAGTCTAAGAACTCAGCCTCCAGGAATATGGCATGAGAAAGACCCGTGATGAGTTTTGGGGGAAGATACAGGGAATGGCATGGCAGCACAGGCATCCAGGCACTCACGCTGGCCTTGGAAGGAAGCGAGTCCCAGGCTCACCAGAGTCTCGTGGATGGTCCTGGTCCTGGTCCTGCTGCCTGGCTGAGTGGGCATCCCAGCTCCTGTGTGGACTTCCACATGGTCAGCCACACTGCACCCCCATGAGAGCGCAACCCAGATCTTGTGCTTATGAATGCCTGGAGTTCAGTCCAGACGGAGAGGGGAGGCTGTAGGAGGGCAGTCTACACCGAGGGCTGGGCTCAGTGCTAGGGCTTGTCAGCCAGGGGCTTTTTACTGTCTGTCAATCCTGGGAGAGTCGTGGTAGAAAAGGCAGCATTTGGTGCAGCTCCGAGACACATAGCAGTCCTGTCCCAAGTGAATCTAAAGAAAACACAAATATCACAAAAGCCAGCAAGACGAAGGCGATGGGGGCGTTGAGGGAAGGAGTCCTGGCTTCCTCTCCCACGTAGGTGGCCAAGCCCGGGGCTGCTATTCCTCTGTTCTGCAATGCTGGGATTGAACCTGTTTCTCCTCCAAAATATCCAGCAACAACTGCTACTCCTGGGAGGGGTGTCCTGAAGCTCAGCCTCCTGCGTCGGGGTGGAGGCGGAGGCCATCTCTATTTACAACCTCCAGGAGGTTCTGTTACCAAATTGAAAACACATTGAGCCTTTTGCAACCCACGCCCCACTGGGCAGGCCACACACTGCTGGGGCTGGCCTCCTCGGCCTCTACCTCTATCCTGGTGGAATCTGTTTTGCGAGAGGAGGTTTTGCTGGTGCAGGGACGCCTCTCTCCAAACTGCTACCTGTGTCATGCTGGAGGTGTTGCTTGGGTCCCTCACTTGCTCCTAAGTCCATTCACTTAACACTCACTTGATCCCCCCACTTGGGTTTTATGAAAAGAATGTGTCTGAAGTGAGGAGAAGAGAAACAAGGAGCAACAATTTGTTATTATCATTTTTTTACACATAAAAATGAGGACATCCAGTGCTCTCTACAATGGGAGGCTCATGTAGGGGTGACCTGCATGGCAAAGGCTTCTGGACAGTGCTGCTGCTGCTCAGCACCCAGGGCAGGTGCCTGGGGTGTGGGTCCGTGCAGAGTGCAGTTCAGTACCTCCCATGATGCTCCACAGGGTCGTGCTGCTGGACTGGCTGCTGGACTGGCAGCATGCCTGGGTGCACGCTAAGTTGCCAAGATGAGCTCCACACCAAAGCCGTCAGCCTCCCGGCAGATCATAAGCATCATGAGACATGGGCAGACCTGCCCTCAGCAGACTTCTCCAGTAGCTGAACGATTACACCTAGTGGACATCAACAGGGGTTCCCGAGTCAATGAATCAGTACCTCACTGTTCATCTAGAGTGCACCCTGCAGACAGGTCCTGGGGAAAAGACCAGAACTGCTCACGCAGGGGTGCAGGCTCCGCCCCACAGAGAAAACTCCTGGATAGGGTACAGTGGTCCTCTCATATGGAAAGGAGCAAGGTTTTCGATGGGGCTACCAGCAAGTTCAAAAGGACTCTTATGTCCACGGAAAGGGCCAGACAGCATTGCTCACATGAACACGGTACCAGGCTCAGCACCGGTACCTGGGTATATGCCTGTGATGTTATCTAATAGAGCTCAAGTGAAGTTTTTTATTCTCCAGTAAAGAGATATTACAGGACAGCAGTAGGGGCTACTGGACGGGTCCCTTCCTTCTGCCCCGCCTGGTCTGAGAGTGTCACAGGAGATGTGGATGGAGAAGTCGCAACTGCTCCTAACCCCCCTGTCAAGATCAGCATGGTTGGAACCATGGAAGAAAGGTCAGTTTAAATCCCTGAATAAGGAGAATGCATGCTCAGCTGAGTCAAGTCAAGCAAGAACACACTGGGACATGTGTTCTCCCGTGGGTGGGAGTGGCGTTGGAGACCAGGGCTCCTCAGTACCAGTCACGCTGGGCAAGGGCTAGCCTCTGCCCCCAGGCAGCACCTGCACTGCGGCTACTGCTCTCACCATGAAATTGGAGCTCCCTCAGGCTCCTACGGGCTCCGCACACATTCAGGAGTGTGGTGACTATGACTTTCTGCTCACCTGAGGAAGTGCTTGTTGCATGTCGTCAGAGCTGCGACCCCATGAGATAGTCCAGGACGGAGACTCATGAAGTGTTCACTGCGACAGAACACAGTCGAAGCCCTTCCTGCTGGCCCGTGGCAGGGTTCTGTGGCAGCTCAGGGCGCACAGCTCTGGGCCCCCACATGCGCTGGCTGGGCCATCTGAGGCCTGCGTGAGGGACCCAGGCATGAAGGGGGAGTGCTGTGACTGCTCCTGCTGTGCTCTGGGCTGCTGCCTCAAGCTCCTGCTGTCCCTGCTGTCTCTGTCGCCTGATGATCCTCTCCCGCCCCACTCAGCATCTCAGCAGCCTCTGGACATCTCCACTGAGTTTTGGTCTAAGTGAGAACTGCTGTGAAGAGGTCACTGAACCAGAGAGGTAGCCCTACACCCTCCTCAGCTTCTCAAGGAGGCTTGTCTGTCATTGGCAAAATGTCTTCCTATTTTTGTGAAGCAATGTTTTTGGCATGTTACCCTCTAGGATTCAAGTTTCCTACTGCCTCACAACTTACTGGCTTTGTTTCATGGAGGTAAACCTTCAAGCTTGCTAATGCATAAACTTAAATTCAAGTCATGGTTGTGATAGTGATAAGAAGATGAAAAAAGACTGAGAAACCTGATTCGAATTTTGCCTTCAGAGCAGAGCAATAGCCAGAATCTGTAGGATCTGGAGTCAACCAAAAGGCAGAGGCTGTTTCAAGAAGCAGAAATAACCAATCCGTGGCTTCTGCCCACCTGTAGAAGGCGAGCGAGCAGCTGCATTGCAGCATCAGGACTCAAGGACTCGTGGGCTCGCTTGACATGCCCTAAGTGTAAATCACAGCTAATGTCTGTGGCGATAGAAGGGACAGGCTGCTGAGGATCTGGCTCCCTTATATGTCCATGTTTAATGAACGCTGATTAGACAAGCCTCATGCCACGGCATTCTGCTCATAATGCAAGACATCTGTCGAGCATGTACAAGGGCCAGGAAGCCTGGGGCTCACAGGAGTTTTCTTTCCTCGGCACCAAAGCATTAGGACAAGCCTCTGGGCCCTCACGTCCAAAGAGAACCTTGCATTTTTTTATCGAGAAGGATGTCTTTAGCTTCCAATCTTCCTCCCTGATCGTGTTCCTTCTTCTGGTACCCAAATAAAGGCAGAATTGTGATCAGTTTTGCATGGCAGCCTGCTGGCCACTGGCTTGGCCTCTGGCCAAATCACTTATGCACAACAAGCACTAGAGGTTTTCATCTTCTGTGGTGGCTTAGCAAGTGACAGGGAAAGCACCCAGATATAAACAGCAGCACTGGGGCTGCGGGTGGGCTGGAGCAAGGCCAGCCCCTGCCCCCCACTGCTTGACGTGATGGACCCCACTCCGTGGGGCCTTCACCCCCCTTCTGCCCTGAACACTCACAGCTCATGCTGCTCATGCTCCTCATCAGAGGTCGAGTAAAAAGTGGGCTTCACTCTGCATGGGACCTGGCACCCAGAACCCTGGCGAGGCTGTTTGCAGAGGGCCCTGGGTTGGGCTGAGCTTTAATCAAGGCAGTTCCCCCACCATGTTTGGAAGCTCCCACCCAGGCGATGAAGGAGGAGAGCTCAGAGGGGAAACTCAACGCTTTCCATTGGGGAGGCCGGAGCACAGTATCCAGGAGGATCCTGTGGGATTTATGAATCAGCAGAGCAGAGGCTGGGAAGCTGGCTTGGCTCTCTGCAGCTGCTTGGGAGGCATGCTGGGTGCTGCTGGGAGTGTGCCACAGAGCTTTGCACCTTCTGAATCCCATGTATGGACATTCTAATTTTTTTATATATATATAAAAGAAAGAAGAATTTGCAAACCCTGGGATAACAGGAACGCCAACTCTCTTCCATGAACATGGGTTTACAGTGTACAACCATAAATGAGGACACAGGAACAGAAACCAGTTCCCAGTTCCTGTCTTTATGCTCAGCCTGGGATGCTACATCTGTGTCCTGGGCCACAGGGTCTCTGTGTCATTGAATGGTGTAGAGCTGAGTCTGCCCTCCTGATCCCTCTCCTCAGCTCCAGTGCTTTCACAGCGAGGTTCCACACTGAGGTTCTTGTTTGGCCATAGCCAGACTTAGCCCACTGGTCACATGTGCAAGAATGAATTCCACCTGCTTTTGCAGGCACCCTCTCAGAAGAGGATCTGGGAAGTGGTGCTGTGGAAGTCGCCATCTTTGGAAGGTCAGACCATATGAGGTCAAGTTTGCAATAGACAGTTGAGACTGTGACTCTTTTAAATGATACCCTCTCTTAAATCTATCCCTTTGGAAGCCTGCACATTGCTGAGAAAGGCTGGGGAAGGGCCAAACATGACTGTGAGGAAGAGGGAGAGGGAGAAAGTATAAAACATAAAACACTTCCATGTCCAAGCTCAGAGATCAGATTCTCCTCCAATCTCCTGGGAGGACACAGGCAGAAGTGCTTTGTCCTGCAGTGCAGATGTGAGCTGTTGCCCCACACCCAGCAGCAGAATTGTCTGCAGCAGCTGCCAAGCACTGAGCCGTATGGACAGTGGTCAGTCTCACATGTCTTCACAGCTCCAGCTGCCAGCACAGTGCTAGAAATACACTCATAGCTACTGGGTAGTTCACTACTAGGCACCTCATGGAGGCTCCATGCAAGCTGGAAATCACGCAGAGTGGCAGTTCCAGGCCAGGATATGGTGGCGAAGCATGTATATTGAGGCAGAACCATTTTTTTAAAAATACTTTTTTTAGCTGTAGGTGGACACAGTGTCTTTATTTATTTATTTATTTATTTTTATGTGGTGCTCAGGATCAAACCCAGTGCTTCACGCATGCGAGGCAAGTGCTCTACCACTGAGCCACAATCCCAGCCCCCAGAACCATTTTTTTAAATAGAGAATCTTTAAGCAGATAAGGTAAAAAAGAAAAGTATCATTTAATTGACACATGCCAATACGTGTTCCACTGATCTGGGGAGAGTGTGCTCTGTCTATGGAGGTCCCTGACCTGTTTATGTGGCTGGGGTAAGTTTGGCTTATGGCGGTCACAGAGGTGAGTGCAGGGAGGTTGTGGAGAAAGCCTGGTTTTGCACTGGCTGAGGGGGAGAGCGAATCGCTGGCTCTCTGTAGATGCTGACTTTTACATCCGTAAAGTGGAAATGTGCGCACAAGTCCTACTGGCCTTGTGAATCACAGGAAATGATAGGCTGATTCTCATTCTCTGGCCTCTGAGGTCTGACCCGACAGAGGGCATGTTTATGTCCTACATGAATGAAGCTGTGGATGGCAAAGTGTGTTCTTGGGACGCTAGGATGGGAGAGGCTGGAGATGACAGAGGTTGCTGGGCATGCAGCCTTCCAAGCTCCCCAGCCCCAGCGTCCTTGTCCCCACGAGGGCAATATGTGGATGTAGTCACTTGCAAATGCAAAGGACTCACCAAGGAGTCTGGAGGTGTGTATGCCTCCAACTCAGCCCAGCCTGGCATTACTTATCCAGGTTGAAAACTATATCAAAAAGGAAACTTTAAAATGTACTGAGCATCTAAGATAATGCCAGTGTTTAGACATTGCAATGATTGCTTTGGGTCTGTGTGATGATAGCACTGTGAAGCTGCCCATCACATGCCCGCAGCAAGCAAGGAGCGGTGGTGTGGGAAGCAGCCTGTGAACACAGGCCACTGCCGAGACCATCCCCAAAGCTGCACAGCACACAGGGCTGAGCTGCTCCAGCATGTGCTGGTTCTGAAAGAGCCGGAGGAAGGGAAGACAGACAGTCTCCTGTGCTTTGGTTTTGAATCCCATGGAGCAGAAAGGACAGGAAACATGTTCAACCTTGGGAAATTGGTGAGAAGCAGGAGAATTCTGCACTGGGGGCAATTGCTTCACACACCCATTTTAAAGGGGCTTCTCCTGAAGAAAGGACCCTTGTGACCTCTTGTAAGCCATGAATGGGCTTATAAGCCCATCGCCTGTGCCCAGCTGTCACCGTGAATGTGCTGGGCTCACAGGAGCTTCTGCTCGGGAGCCAGAGGGTGCCTAGGCCCTGTGTTTCATGGCTGGCTGCTGTGGGCTTCTCTCTAAAGCTCATAGCGCCAAGGACTTCGTAACTGACTTCCGGGCGTTTCAACCAGGCTTCTCAGGTTCTTGTCCACAGTCTTCCCTCAGTGTTTCGTGGAAAAAACTTGCAAGACAGCTTCTCAGGTGAGCACCCTGGTGGCAGCCACAGGAAAGGTGTCTGACTGGTGCTTTTTCTGGTGGAGGGGTTCTCTGGCGGGGTAGGTGTTACCTTCTGGCTGCTCTCAGGTGGGACACACAGGTCTTGAGAACTGAATCCCTAAGAGCTTGGGGAGAGCTTACAAACCCCTGCTGCCCCAGCCTAGGGTCCCTGGGCACATGGACTCTGCAGGGGAGGAGTCTGACCTCAGCACCTGCGGAAGCACTGGCTCCACCTGCACGAACTCCCAGTCAGCAGAGCTGGCATGAAGAAGCTTCTGACTCCAGAGCTTAGTGGAGGTTGCGTGAAGCAGCGAGGTTGCCATCCTCAGGGTTTCCCATGTTTGGTCTGTGAATTCTCTTTAGATCTTAAAAGGAAAGGAAGGAATGTGTTCAGATCAGAGTGTGCAATACACCGAGGAGGTACAGCCTGCAGAATGGTGCCCGCCCCACTGAGACAGATGTGTGCTAGGAAACACTTTCACCTGATGAGCTTTGGTGTTCCTGTGTGTGTTTATCAGCCGGGTATGATTCTCGCACTCTGCAAGTTTTGCAGCTTGGCACTTGGTACCCAGAGCAAGCTTCTAAAAGTGGTGCAAAGGGACTCCACATGTCTTGGGAAGACTGAGGTGCCTGGGTCCTGCCGGCAGGTCTGCAGACTCCACGAGGTCACAGAATAGTAAGAACCCCCTGGAAAATCTAGGGTGCTTGGGAATCCACAGGGTGAATGTGGAACTCACACTCTGGTCACCTGCCTGGCTGGAGTCACAGGGTCACGCCCCGAGGCCAGCGTGAGCAGGGAGGTGGGAAGACAGCTCTGCACAGAGCTGGTTGACAGGCAGGGTCCTCCCAGCTCTGGTGGACTCCCTCATGACTTGCACCCTACAGATCAATGTCTCCAATGTACCAAGTCCATAGTATGTAGATTCAGACTTAGAAGCCAGAAATCTTATTTTCCACAGCCTTGGGACATGTTGGCTGAGTCTGGGACCCTCACTGTTACTGTCAGATCCAAGAGAGACAGGGTGTGTCCCAGAAGAGGGTGGTGTGTGGACTAGAACATGGCTAACCACCTCCACTGGTCTGCCTTGAGTCCTTACTGAGGTGTGGCTCAGAAGAGTCCTGGGGCCCAGTTCCAGCTCTCATGACTCCAAAGAAAACCATGTCTGTTTGTTTTTGTTTAATTTTCCAAGTTTTATATAGCATTCCCATAAATAAAACATTGTGCTTTGAGAGTGAGAGGGCATAAAAACAAACACAGCTTAGCAAATAGCAGTACCTAATATTCTTGTCTCCAGAGTTGTTCTTCAGGAACCCTGCATTTTACATTAGAAAATGATTCTCAGACTGCAAAAGTGATACCAAAATAAGCTACACTTCTTTTTAAATTTATTCATGAAATGTGAATGATATCTTGTGCAAACCTCCTACATTGATCAGCAAGTGGCAGGTGTTCCTCAGTGTGGATGGCGTGCTATCTGTGCGGTGGCAGGGATCTCAGCACATTGGCTGTGATGGGTGAGCTTGAGGATCTGCTGTTTCTCACAATACCTCTTGATGCTGCATGCTCCCAAGGTGGGTCCAGAGTTGTCATGCTTGATATTTGTAGGTTAGGGCCCAACGACTGTTTTAATGGGTTCCGTTCTTTCCCTGGGATATTTTCAGGCTCTGCAAGAGCAACTTCAGGGCAACTGTATGAAAACATGCAGGCATTTCTGTGCATTTTGATTTGAGAACCACTGATTTTTCATAGCAGCATCATAGTCCCTACCTATGTGCTGATTCAGTAGAAGACATGGGCAAAAAATTTGGTTGTCTACAAAAGGTGCTTGGAAAGACTATAGCAGATTTCTCTGTTTTTGAAAGAAGGGGGAAGATTGAGATTGGATAAATGCATTAGAGGGAAAACAGGAATCCTAATGGCCAGAATGAAGGTTCATTGATTATTAACAATGGTGTAGTTAAATTCAGAGCCTCAACATAAAGGAAGTAAACAGGGTGCAGTGAAAGGGAGAATTAGACAAAGCTAAAATCACAGTGGATATTTTCAACATTCTTTCCTCAGTAGTTGTTGGAACTAATCAAATGAGTCTAACACAACTCCCAGACACTTGGAGTTGAACAATACACTTCTGAACAGCTCATGGGAAAAGGATGGAAACACTGGGAAGTTAGAACTTATTTTTGCTCCATGAAAATAAACACAGTAATACCAGTGTTTAGGGAAAATTCACAGTTTCTAATGCTGACATCAGGAAAGAACATGAACTTAAACTTGTTCTGTATTTCCCCCTAAGCATCTAGAAACCAACCCCAAATTAATAGAAAGAAGGAAATAGTAAAAAGCTAGAACAAGCAAAATATTAAAAAATAAAAATCAAAGATAATTTAAAAAGTTGTTTGGTTTTTGAGAATAATAAAATTTGTAAATCCTCACAAATTATCGGTATGAGAAATGAAAAAGGGGATATTTTTGTATAATTCAGAAAGATTATAAAGAAATATTATGAACAAAGTTAATCCAATAAATTTGATAACTTAGAGGAAGTGAAGAAGTTCTTTGGCAAGATAAGCTTACCAAAACTGACAGAAAGAAAGGCACCGACTAGCCCGTGTCAACGGCTCTGAGGTTCTGGACCATCTCCGAAGCTCCTCAGAACACTTCACCACAGCAGCACGTGGAGCCTGGACAGTGGACCTAGAGGGGTGGTGAGAGAAAAGTGAGAAACAAAGGCTTTCAGAGCGCAGGGACCATGCCCTCCGCGTCCACACAGCACCCGCCCCCAGCACAGCAGGGGTGCTGCAAGAGAGAAGCACAGCAGGCTCACACAGCACGGGTTCAAGAATCTCACTGAATAACTGGAGGGGAGCCAACCACAGCTGGGGTGACAGGTGTCAGGAAGGCAAGGTCGGCTCAACGTCCCAAGAGCATCAGTGTACGCCTGTTAGCAGATGAAGGAGAAACGTCTAGGATTATTTCGAGAAACACAGAATATCCAACAAATTAAACACTCATTCATAATTCAAACTGGTCAGCAATTACAAACAAAGTCTACGAAGGCACTTCCTCGGTGGGGTGACGGTGTCCGTGAGCAGTACACAGTGGAACATTAAAGCAGGAGCAGAGCGAAGATGCTCTGACCTAGGCCAGAGCTGCCAGCAGAGCAACTGAGATGAGAGGGAAACACGAAAGGCAGCCCATCAGAAAGGAGGAAACAAAGTGGCTCTGCTCATACTTCCCTGTATGCAGAGAAGTCCAAGGGATAAACAGAAGGACTGCCAGGATCAACAGTAGTGTAGCAAGTCCACAAGACACAAAATAAACACAAAGATTAACTGTATTTCTCCAGAGCAGTGTGATGAAGCATAAAGCGAAATGACACAGTAGAACCAAGAAGAGATGTATCACTTCCTGTTCTATAGGAACCTTTTACAAAAGTGGCCAACTCAGGATCAGAGAAGTTGAAGAACGAAGTAAATGGAGACATGTACTGTTTTTCTAATGCTTTGTTTTATTAAGAATTCAAATATCCAAACATTTTTAGAATCAGTACAACTAACCGAAATTTCAATGGGCTACTTTAAAAAAAACTTACAAGAAATCCTAAAATTAATGCACATGCAAAGGACCCAGAAATTGCCAGAATGCTTTCACAAGGACAAATAAAGCTGAAGCACCATCCTCACGGGTCTCAGACTAGAGCTAGGGCCACTGCACAAAGGCAGCGGGGCACTGGGGACAACAGGGGTGCTCTGAGAGGTTTGCAGGAGCACAGCCAGGCGGCTCCCCTGGGTGCTACCTCTGTAGGAGAGATAGAGATGCCAACTGTGCCTAGACTAACAGGGGACAGGACACAGCAGGAGTCACGGCCAGGGCAGAGATGGAGCCAGAGGGACCTGGGGGCAGATCCTGGCCTGGACAGGTGAGGTCAAAGGGGTTGACCAAAGAGCATGTCTATGCTTTCCCCTCACTCAGGTGTGTCCTCCCCTCACTCAGTGTGCCCTTCCCTCACTCAGGTGTGTCTTCCCCTCACTCAGTGTGTCCTCCCCTCACTCAGGTGTGTCCTCTCCTCACTCAGGTGTGTCCTCCCCT
>PVHX01024623.1:0-23717 GCA_004024805.1 Geosciurus inauris | reverse complement strand
TTAGGGTTGTAGCTTGGTAGTTAAGCCCCCTGGGTTCAACCCCCAGTAAAAATAAACACACACACACACACACACACACACACCAAAATAGGAAATACAAGAGGGCTGTGTTCTTCTTTAGTACTCTGTCTCCTTTGCCTTTAATGGGAAGTAAAACAATAAAAAGTATTCAAATAGGGGGACCTTTCTTAAGATTTTGGGGTCTGTGCATTTTCTAGACTTGATGTGCTATAATTGAGCTTCAGTTCATAATATGTGGAGGTTTTTCCATTTCTGGAAATTTTTCCTGTAACATATCACTTATCACTCAACTATGAGGGATAAAAGCAAGTTGCAAGTCTAAGTTAAATTCTAGAACTGTGTATAAATAATAAGCTCAAGCACATAAAGCAGAGGCTCAGGAATCATGCAAGTCATATTTTACTCAAGAATTACAAAACCACTGAGTTAGGTCTATGGATTAAGACAGATTTTCCCACCATTTTTATTATTCATAACTCATATTAAAAATTAAGCTAAATATAATGAAATAAAAAATATTTTTATGAAGCTGGATGAAATAACTGAAAGCTGCTTTTAAGTTTAAAGATATCCATTCCAGAAACTCATTAATATAAAAACAAATGCGTTGTCCACTTAATAAGACAGAATGAGGTGTTAGGAAATACAAAGGGATAATAATAATTTTAACTAAAAATTTTAAAGTAAGTTCTGCTCATTCAAGCATCATACTTACAACTTTCTCCTCTGAAGAAAGAGCACCCTCTACTGCCACTATCTGGTATTGCTTATGCTTTAAATTTCCCACAAATTTCCGAAGTTGCTTGAGAGTGCTAGCCTCTATGTCTTGCTTTAATAGTTTCTGCATTTCTCGAGAAGGACATCCAGGATCAAATATCAGTAAACATAATGTTCTGTTTTTTCTCTCTTCAATTCCAACAATTGTTCGACTATGACCTATTAAAATATAAAGTAACCAATATGTCACATCCACCTTCAGCTATACATACTGTATATACATTCTATATATATACTATACTTTACTGTATATACATTCCTGTTCTCTGTACATATGGATAGATAGTGTGTGGACATATATGTGTGTGTTTAGAATATAAATATGGTCAGTTTCTGACATTTCTGTATCTGAGGTCTTTCCTAATGCACAAAGTAATTAGTTCAACTTCCTTGTTCCTTAGTTTTCTTTTGTTCAATTTTAGTTTTCTAAAGGCTTCATTACAAAAAATTCCACTCCATCACATTTTCCTTTCCCTTTCCTAATCTTTTACTTTTTCTTTCCCACTCCCTTATTCAAATTAAATAAAAGGGCTTGAAATTGACTTGCCTAGAACAAAAATATAGTTCCTAAAGGGAGAGAGAAGTAAAATTATATATACTAGATATCAATGGGGAGGGCTCAATCTCCTATGCTTTGTATTCCTATACAGTGATTACGTCTCTTTATCCTGTCAATTCAAATCATCCATATAACAAACTTGATCAAGTATCTCTATGCCAGGCACTATTCCAGCAACAAAGAACACGGTGGCAAACAAAACTGACAAACATGCCTTACATAATAATAAGAGACACTGTAAACAAGGTAAAGCCGTGAAGGAAATGCCAGGAGTAGGTTGTCGGGATAAGGAGCTGCAGTTTTAAATAAGGTGGGGTCAGAGAATGCTTTATTTAAGTGACATAAGCAATGAACAATCAAAGAATAGTGAAGCAAAGAAAATGACAAGGGCTCAGTGGTGGAGTACCTGCCCAGCAAGCATCAGACCCTGGGCGCTATCACTGGTACCACAAAACAATACCAACAGAAAAGAAAGAAAAAAGAAAAGAAACAAAACAAAAACAAAAACCAAGAAACAAGTTCAAAAGACCCTTCAAGATGCCAGGAATATGATCCTTCATTATCCAAAAATGTACTGTAATGACCCAGTAGCTCTGAAAATAAGAGTACTGTCACAATATTCCCCCTCCTCCCTATTATTAGACACTTAAATTGTCCGAAAGTGATAGATAATTTGTTGTCTTTTAAAGAACATCATACTATGATTTATACTAACCTTGATGCTGGAGATAGATAGGAGGTTTAGATGTACATACTACTTTTGGATTCCCTTCCCTCTCTGAAGAATAATAGTTCAGTATCCATTCAAATAAACGAGGGTGAGTACCTGAAGGACCAGTTGACTTGTGAAAATCAATAATACGGCACCTATACAAATTTGACAAAATGGATTTTCACTGATGTAATTATCAAATGCAAAAAAAAACTATTTTAGAGCTATTTTTATATGCTAGTTCTTCCTTAAAAGGAAGATGATAAATTTCTATTATTTAACTGAAAAATTATTATCTTTATGGGAGAAGTAATTATTTAAATAATCATTCACAACAAGATTTATGTCAGATCTAAAGGTTATAATATTTGCTGACATATAAAATCTCCTTGAATAGTAAATGAGAACCATGGTTTATTCTAAAGTCTTTAACCCTGACGATCCATTCAAAGCTGACTTCTGATTTTACTTCCTCAATAGCCATTTGTATACATAAAAAATATACAGAGGACTGGGGTTGTGGCTCAGTGGTAGAATGCTTGCCTAGCATGTGTGAGGCACTGGGTTCGATTCTCAGTACCACATATAAATAAGTGAAAAAATAAAAGGTCCATCAGCACTATAAAAAATATTTTTTTAAAATATACAAAATACTTTCAATGTTCTCAAATTCCAATAACAGACAATAATACATGTAAAAATCATAGGAACCGGGGCTGGGGTCATGGCGCAGTGGTAGCGTGCTTGCCTAGCACGCGTGAGGCACTGGGTTCGATCCTCAGCACCGCAAAGAAATAAAATAAAGATATTCTGTCCACCTACAACTAAAAAAAAATAAATATTTAAAAAAAAAATCATAGGAACCTGTGTGTGAACCCACAACTATCCTTGTATCCATCTCCTACTTGGCACCAGAAAAACAGGACTTGAGAATACAGAGAGCATAAGATACAGTTGCTGGTTTTCACTATATATCTCTTGGATAAATACAAAATCTAGGAAAACAAAACAAAACAAAATGATGGTGTGCTTCCTTTAAGAAAAGGCACCCTTGAAATAAACACTGGTCACACTACTCAACAACTATTTTACAAAGATCAAGTATAACCAAAAACATTAACAACATTATCATCACTTCAAACCACAGCACAGCCAGCCTATTCTTGTCTCTCTTGGCAATAAAATTTCCAAAATACCCAAATTGTACTGGCTGCTGATCCCTGTCACAATAAATTTAACGCTAAAAACTTGCAGCTAATTACTGAATTCCAGGTGCTCAAATAAACTTCTGGATAAACTATTGAGATGTAGGAAGAGAGCTTTAGGGTCAGCAGTCTGATTTCAGATTTAGATTTAAAATAGTCAATAATACCCTACAGAGTATAATTCTACAAAGAAGAAAAGGAAGACATTTAAATTAGCATACAAATTCTGGATATATTAATAAAAATCTTTAATAAACTATTATTTATTTAATAAATCAATAAAGAAGCTAGACCAAACATTTTAGAAGGAAATTTTTCTTAAGAATAATTAAAAGGAATATTTAGGTCAAATAGTAAAAAGGGAAACGAAAGGCAATGATTAAGGAAATGTTCAGAAAGCTTTTCAGGAAGGGAAGAAAATCATCAATGAGCAATATTTATACAATTATAATGTCAACTCTGTCTTTAATAGAAACTGACTAAATCATGATAGACTGAGGGTGAGCAGGTAGAACAATTTAAAAAAAACAGCAACAGACACTGTCTACAGCTGATAAACCAAGAAACAGCTACAAAGGCATGTTATTTAAAAACAAAAGGAATAATAATTGTCTCTGAAAAATAGGACTTGAGAATACAGAGAGCATGACACCTGAAATACAGTTGCTGGTTTTCACTATATATCTCTTGGTTAAAAACAAAATTTAGGAAAAAACACAACACAACAAAACAAAAAACCACTAAAAATACCAAAAGTTCCCAAACAAAACAATGACATTAACTGAAATTTTGAGGTACATACTTTACCCTCAGGGAGGTCAGAAGTGTATATACTTCACATGCTCCAATCCAGGCCTTTGTTCCCTGTAACTTGTTATTAAGTTGAGAGGCCCCCTGAGGATCAAAACCTTCCTTCCATGCATCTTCAATCATAGACTGAATTTTTGGAATGCAAGGAACTGACATACCTAAAATTATTTTATCAAATAAAGTACATGACAGTTAAATAAAATACTGAACAATATCATTTGGTAGTATATCATATACTGTAAAGGAACCCACAATAGTTTTTAATACATTAGTTATTCCTAACATCCATTATGTAATTCTCTCCCTCCAATCAGAATTTAAGTTTCTTATGTATACATCCACCAAAACACTTCTTTGTTAAAGCTATTAATTATGCATGTTATATTTTAATTTATTCCATATCACATGTGCATTGTATCAGATGACAAGATTAGAAGGTATGTATTTTACATACCTTTCAAGCATTCATCATAGGCATCATTTTGTAATAACGATGAAAGCAGCATTTGGAAATTTCTGTAACCACAACCCCAACCTTTGTCTCCTAAAGATGAATGAAAGTGATCCACCACCGCAGAAAGCCACACATGCCTCACATCTGTGGCAGCATTCTGATAATATCTTTGAAGGGCTTCAATAATTCCTAGGAAAAGAGAGAAGATGCAGAAGGATTTGTTTCCACCATTATACAGCTCTATACCAACCTCATCCTCAAAGTACATAGCTAAATCCTATCCATTCCATCTTTTTCTTTACCCTCTTACCGCTCCAACTTTAGTTCATGATCTTGCTTATTACTACAATCCAAGTTTCCTGACATTGGAATATTATTTATACTGAACTCAAGTTGTTTACATCTCATACCTCTGCATCTGCAGGACTCAGCACATAAAAGCAGAACCACTGAATGAATGCTCTCTTTGTCTGTTCATTTTATAATAAATACTGTTGGAGATCATTTAGTTCTCAACAATTTGCTCCCAATCAAAAGACAATACCTCTCTATAACCTACAGAATAGTATTAGCTTATGGTATATGAAGCCTACTGCAAGCAATCCTCAAACTTACCTTTATTTCAGATCTCTTTTCTTGCCATGAATTTGGCTGTGGCCTAGCTGAACAATTGAACACTTTGTCTACTGAGTTTTAATTTCAGTGTTTCGCTTTGTATATACCTTGTACGACACTGAATGCTGAATATAAAAAAGATGAATATGACAATATTCCTTGAAATCTCATGGACCTAGACTACAAGGATTATATGATAAATGAGGTGTTAGAACCAGGTACATATGACTCTGTCTCTTTTGCCCTTTCAGTATATTTTCCTTGTGCTTAGAATCACACAGATCCTTCAAGGCTCAAGTGGTACTGTTCTCAAGGATCCTTTTTTCTGAACAATCACTGCATCTATTTTTTGTGCCTTCTAGAAGCTAGTCACATTCTGTCACAGAATACTACAGTTCTGTGCATATAAAATATATGTATGGACTCTGTGAAGCTTATTGGTAGGGATGTCTTATTTACATAGCCCATATTTTCTTATAACATGTGGCACCAAAATGACAATAACCAAATGCTTTTTTTTTTGAATGATGGCTATCCTGAAAGAAGATGGGTTAGCCAATAATTGCTTTTGTCTTTAAAAAGAAGGTAAATCAAAGGTCAATAAATCAAAACAATTAAATGAACCAATGGTTGTAGCTATGCCTAGTACTATGAAGAACAGAAATACAAATTGTTATAGCCATTTTTCAAAGAATGTAGAAATGTAAGAAAAAGAACAATAAAATGGCATACAATTGAGTAGTACATTTTGTGGCATGGAAATGGTATCCCAGCAATTCAGAGAAAGTAAGATGAAGGTAGACTTTAGTAACATACACTTCGATGAAGAGGTCAGATTTGAAATGGTCCTTTAAGAATGAGAAGGAAAAAACTCTAAAAGAAACTGATACACATTATAGTATGTTTAGGAATACTTAATACATATAAGACAGGAATACCTCACTATCTGGGTTACACCATTTTAGCATGACTTCAAATAATTGCTTTCAAGAAAAATATTCTTATAATCAAGTATTTTTTTATTTCTTAGCCTCTAAATCCCTTTTTATGTTTTCCAAGATGAACTGATCTTTTGTCAAAATAATATTCTATTGTTAAAATTTTAACGAGGTTGCAAAGATATAAATGGAGACTCTAAATGACCACTGCTTCATTAACTTGTACATAGTTAACAAAAAATAAAACTATATGCCACTAAATCAATCACATGTAAATTACAAGGCATTTTATAAAAAGGATATTAGAAGGCAATGTTCTTCATTCTTTTACAGACATATTTATTTTAAATTATGTATACTAGTGCATTTTATAACTCTAAAACATATGTACAAATAGAAATTAAAGGATGACATAAACTAAATACAAATAGAAGTGTTAACAGATTTTCCTGTACTCTAATGATAGGATGCACTATGCTACATTGACCTTTTCCACATGGAGACCCCTGAAGAAGTACAAGGACAGCCTTCAGGACAAGAACCATGCTTGTTGACAAGAACCATGATTATATGTTATATCAAAATATAACATATAATATTACAAAGAAAGAAAGAAAATATAGATTCAATAAATGGTAATAAGTATTTGCAGATAGTATTAGAATTGAAGGGGGAAAAAGATTCCTATTTTCTCTCTCACCTCTTCACATACATATGCACTCAAATTCTAGGAAATTGAAAATAAAAATATAAAACAAAGTAAAAATATTTAAAGAATATATAAAGGAACATATATTTGTGATAACCTTCAAAGAACACTTATGACACAAATAATTTGGGGGAAGACAGAAATTTGGTTATTTTCAGATTTTAAAGCTTCTAATTAAAGATGCCATATATAAAATTTAAAGGCCAAAAACAGACCTGAAGAAGATATTTGCATTCATAAACTCAAGAAAGGACTAGTATCCAGAATACTTAAAGAACACCCACAAATAATAGGAAAGACAACCTAACAGAGAACAAAGAAGTGAAGGTAATTCATTCGAGAGGAAACTAATTCAGGAATAATCAGGAAAATGCAAATTAAAACATGTATCATCCCATGCTCCATCAAATGGAAGAAATTAAAAGTGGCACCATACAAAATGTGATTGGGAATTCACTGGTATGAACACAGATCACTCAGGAAAATCAAAGCGGAAGATTTGTATACCCTTTAACTTAGCATTTTAGTTCTGGATACCATTATAGAAAAACTCTTGAAGAAGATATGCTCCTAAATTGTAAGAATAAAAAACTGGAAACAACCTGAATGTCTTAACAACATGAAAACAGATAAATAAGTGATATAGAATTCATACAAAGAAAAACTATATTGCAGCTAAAATTAATGTAGTACAACTATAAGAATCAATATACTTGAGCAACGGCGAGGCGCTAAGCAACTCAGTGAGACCCTGTCTACATAAAACACAAAATAGGGCTGGGGATGTGGCTCAGTGGTCGAGTACCCCTGAGTTCAATCTCCAGTACCAAAAAAAAAGAATCAATATACTTGAGAAAAGCAATTTAGAGCATACATATTGTATCACATTGTTAAGTAGATTAAATGCATGTAAAATAGTACATAATTTATGAAGATGCACATATTTAGTAAGAGTCATAAAAGATTCATGAGACTAACAAGTACGAAACTGATGATAATGATTCCCTGTGTTGGGGAGTAGGAATTAAAATCAGTGAGGGCTACCCCAGGATTTAAAATACAATGAAAGAGTTAACAGCTTTAAAAACTTTAAAGAATGTGGCAAAACATTCAGATTAAAAAAAAACTGGTGGTGAGAATATTCCATATAAATATAGATATTTTCATATAAATTTTTTTGCTACTCTAACATATATACAAAAAAAGTAATTTAAATAACCACTTGTCAGGAGAAATGACATGTTTTGGAACAAGGCTGACCTGATTATGAATACTGGCTGGGCCAATAACAGCTGTATAACCTTGCCTTCAGAAAGTTATTTAACCTAAATGAAATGACCTCATGCAGAATATGTAACAATACATAAGACAATGTTTGTTTCAGGTTAAGTGACATAATGTATAAAAAAACTTTTAGTATCCAAAAAAAATATACTGAGCATAGACTATCTATTAGCTACATGTGACTACTGAGCATCTGAAATTTGGCTCTTCTAATATAGGTGCGCTGTAAAATAAAAAAATACATAATGGATTTAAAAGAATGTATAAAGAATGTTAAATATCTCATTAATAGTTCTTAATATTGATTACATCTTGCAATATTTTAGATACTCTGATGGTGCAACTCAATTTTTTAACTACCGTAGTACCCTTTAAATTTTACACAGGGTACTTTAAATTTTGGTCTTTCCCTGGGCTATAGGTATGGAGTAAGATATTCTCTCTAGATGCTGGGTAACAGCTGTGAGCTGCAACTCCCAGTCAGTTATGACATCACAAAGGTACACTATTGACACCCTACAGGGTACGGTATTGCTAAGCTATGATGTTTGGCAGCTTAGGTATATTAAATACATGTTCAACACAAGATATTTTCAACTTACAATGGGTTTATCAGGCCATAACCCCACTGCAGGTCTAGGAGCTTGAGCTTGTATAATTTCACCTGTGCATTTTTACTTTTTTTTTTTTAATGTGGCTCTGCAATATTTAATTCTGTATATGGCTCCTGTTAGGTTTCTATTAAACAGCATTAGTCTAGAGGATAGTTAGCACTCTTGGTGAACTTATTCTCACCTCACACCATAAAAACCTTGGATTGTGAAAATCAAGCAAAATTAAATTATTACCTCAGTGTTACATGCAATATTAAAACTATGATTTTGAAATAGAAGTACTCACCGGAAGTTTTTGTTTTTCCATCATCAGTACCAAGAGCTAGTGATTCCATCATGTCAGCTCTTCTTCTATGAAATTCAGATGGAAGCATCCTACCCTTATTTACTTCAATCTCCATATTTCGTAGTTGCTGTTGTTTGTATCCTCCAGAATTATCTAAACCGTATTGTTGCTGTTGAACATAAAAACAAAGGCCATAATTTTTATGTCTCTCTATGTTACTGAGATGGAAACTTGCCACAGTTTATTTGGAAATATATACTGAAACATTCTGGTTTACAGATTTTTATATAAATCAACCTAAAGATTTTTATGAGAACTAGAGTGCATGTGTGCCCATACCTATACACGAAATCCTTAATAACTAACAACTCTATAAAAAACTACTATGGTCCTTCTCCATAAACACACTTTCTTTCCTTGTAGTAGAAAAAACAAAGGGTCCTGTCTCTTTTCTAAAGATACTGTAAAAGGCAGAAGAGTTCTAAACACATTACTGATGTTTTCACGGAAATTTGTCACTTCTTTTTATTTGTTGCCACGCTGATCCACAAAGACCTACTTAATCAATAACTCATTCTGCCAATCGTGCTATATACTAGTTATATAGTAAACCTCCATAAATACTGGAAATTTTTTGTACTGATAATGTTGAAAAGGCATTTTGCGTTTTATATAATCTGAAAACACTTATGAAAAGCCAATTTTCTTGGGGCTAGGGTTATGGCACAGTGGTAGCGTGCTCGCCTAGCACGCGGGAGGCACTGGGTTCGATCCTCAGCACCACATAAAAATAAAAATAAAGATATTCTGTCCACCTACAACTAAAAAATAAATATTAAAAAAAAAGCCAATTTTCTTTCCTCCTCCAAATCCTGGTAGGAAAATGTTTTGTGAATAAATGAATCACCAGTAGAAATGAAATCCTAAATTAGATTTTCTGAAGTACATTGCATAGAAAAATAGCCACGTGTGAGATATTGGAGAAAAAAGAGGTCAACAAATCTGGGAAAATTTTATATATAATGCACGTTGGTATATTAAAGGCTTTAAGAAGTATAATCAGAATAGTTTAATTAAATACTTTCAAACCTATTTAATCGTAAATGCTTCTTATTTATACATTGTTCTATAATACACAGAAAAACAGTATTTAAAAACCTATGAGCATTATTAGCCCAAATGACACTATGGTTCACAAATTAGAAATGAAAAAAAAAACAACTATGAAAAATGTAAATCCATTAAAAATATAAGATACTGCCAGTTTAGCTCAACAAATATTAAATTCACATAAGGTTAACATAGTCTCAATATCATTAAACTGCACTTTCTATTACAAATGGTTCTTTCTAAATGCCTGAAATTGCAACCTATAAAAAAATTTAGGACTCAGGAGGCATTTATTCTAAGTTACCTTTCATGTCTAAGTATTTATACAAATATTTAAATTCTAAGTCTCAGTCCCCCAATTACCCTATTGACCTACACAGGTTTGAATCCAAGCTTAACTACTTAATAGGTGCCTAACCCTGGCTGAATTACTCAATCACTATGTTTCTATTTTTTTTTTTAATCTGGAAAGGAAAAAAAAAGGTGCAAGGACAGACTAAAATAACTTCTTTGTGGATTTATTGTGAAGATTCTGAAATACTCTATATCAAGTGATTACTCCAGTGTCTACCCAGGATGAGTACTTCTAAAAGGTAGTTGTTATGTACTATAAGATATATAGAGAAAAATATTTTTATAAGGGCAAAAATAATAGGATGAAGTAGTGAAAGCACATTTTACAAATAAGAATTCTACCAAATCAAAATATTATAATTGTTATTAATCTTTGCACCTGCAGCTTCTGAAATTCTTCCATTTCTTTTCTTGATTCTTCAGATCTCCTCTTACTGTCTTCTTCTCGTTGAAGTTGGTGAGCCAATTCTAGATCACTAGAACACTGGACTCTATCCATGCCTATTAGATATTTATTAAAATAATATTAAAAATAAAATAACTGGCAGGTTGGGAGGCTAAGGCAGGAGGATTGTGAGTTCAAAGCTAGCCTCAGTAAAAGCGAGGTGCTAAGCAACTCAGCGAGACCCTGTCTCTAAATAAAATACAAAATAGGGCTGGGGATGTGGCTCAGTGGTCGAGTGCCCCTGAATTCAATTCCTGGTACATCCCCCCAAAATTAAATAAATAAATAAATAACTGCCACAATCAAAGCTTACTATCAGTTAAGTATTTTTTTAAGTTATTGCTATTACTTGCCATTTATTTATGACTGTGATATTGAACCATGGAGTACAATTCAGGCAGAACTCAGAAATGCTTTTGTTAAGGAAATAACATCTATTTCATCAATGACTAATATTCATTGACTGCTTAAACTGTAACAGGCACTTTTCATTATCGTTATGACAACCTTATGAAGTAGGTTATTATCTACTGAGGAAACCAAAATTTGAAGAGGTTAAGTAATGTTCTTCATTGATGGTCCTTAACATAAACAAGGCAGATTGATTTTTCAAAGAAATACTAAGGATAGGAAGTAAAAGGGAGCATAAAAATTTAAATTTGCAAAGTACAAGTGCTAAATAATAACTTACAGTTTGGCCCCAAACAAATTATATAACTATGCAACATCTTGTGCTAGTTTCTCTTTTCTAGTTTCCTTCAGATGCCATTAATTAATGTCTTTGAATCAGTACCTTGTCTCCTTGACCCATGTTATTAGTCAGGGTTCTTCAGAGAAATGGAAGTGAGAGAGGGGTGAGGGGTAGGAAGGAAAGGAAGACAGAGACAGACAGAATGAGAATGTATGCATGTGTGTATACATGAAGGGACTGATTACGGGATTAATTCACATGATCACAGAAGCTAAAAAGTTCCACAATAGTCTATCTGTACTCTGGAGAGCCAGAAAATCCATTAGTGTGGCTCAGTCTAAGAAGCCAGGAAGCTACCTGTTATGGTTCAGATCTGAAATGTCCCCCAAAGGCTATGTGCTAAAGACTTGGTAATATTAGGTGTGGTATTAGGAAGTGGAACACCTCCCAGTTGGAACAGGAAGTAGGTCACTGGAGGTGGGTCTCTGAAGGGTATGTTTTCGTCCCTGGCCCTTCCTCTCATGCTTTCTCTCTCCGCTTCCTGGCAGCCAGGAGGTATGTGGCTATGCCTTACCTTGTGCTCCCCACCATGATGTTCTGCCTTGTCTGATTAATAAAGCCAAGTGACCATAAGCTAAAACTTCTAAAACCATGAACCAAAATAAATCTTTCTTCCTTTAGGTTGACTTTATTAGGTATTTTGTCACAGTGATGGAAAGCTAAGTAACCCACCATCAAACCTGGGAGAACAAGGATATAATGTCCAGTTCAAGGCCAAAGGATCAAGAACTCTAGAAAGGCCTAAAGTGTAAATCTGAAATTTGATGGACAAGGGCAGCAGATGAGCAACTGGCCCCAGTGCAGAAGGAAGAGGCAGAATTTTCCCCTTCTTCAGTTTTCCTGGTCCATCCAGGCCCATGCTCAATTAGATAGTGCCTACCCACTTCGAGGGCAGGTGTTCCCCACTGAATTCACTGACACAGACCAATCTCCTCTGGAAACATTCTCATAGACACACCAGAAGAAATGCTTCACCAGTTCTTTGTGCATTCCTCAATCCAGATGAGTTACAATCTCCCAACTTGTTGATTTAATTATATAAGCTAAAAATTCTTTCTTTTCAAACCTCCCAGCCACTGCTACATCTTCCTATTTGGTTCCTCCTTCTATTCTTTTAATACGCACTTCGTGACTAATTTTTAGTGCACCTTGACAAAAGATAGTGATTTACTTGAATCATTAACCACTAAATAATTTTAGAATGTTATAAATGCATTGAAAGACTTTATTACCCACAATAGGCTCATATAATATACACAACCATAGAAAGCCTATCATAAAAAGAATAAGAATTACCAGATATTCAGCTTCAAATGGGTATTCCTTCCCCAGTATTCCCTTAAAATCTTGTCTAAGGAAATAAAGGACATCATCTTGAATAGGTGGTATAGAACCACAAGGATAAAAGACTGATTATTCTATCTTTGCTCTGGTAACTCTCATCTTGGGGCTGGGCTGACTGAGCAGGCTTTGCTGTGCATGGAAATTGCTGATACTGGTAGTAGGCTCATTGATACTGGGTACTAAGAAATCCTCCCATTACTGGGAATTATCTATATTCCTTTAGAAACAGAAATAGAGTAGGATACAATTGATTTCTTTTAGGATCTACTTTATATTTTCTTTCAGTAGGTTTGTGAAACATATAAGATACTTTCATGTCTAAGGCACCATAATCGTTACTTAATGTCACAATTAAAAGTGACAGAGTACAGAGGAAAACTTTTATAGTCACTATTAAGCACTAAATAATTTTACAATGCTAAGACTTTGAGGTTACACAGTTCATATACATTTTAAAAATTATATGTGCCGTGTGGCAGCTTCCTAATTTAAAAAATTTTGCTGGCCAAATGCTAAGTTCAGTTATTTCTAGCTCATGAAAGGATGCCATCAACTTGTAAATAAAACACTTTCTAAATAACAAAGTTTAAAATTCATTCTCTTAAATGTCTGCACCTTCTAAATGTTGTTGGCCCTGAGCACAACCCAGGAAGCACAGCCCTAGTTTGGATGTTGGTCACCACAGTTCATTCCTCCTTTACAACTTTTTGTGACACACTTCTAAGGAAAAAGTTATAGATAGACAAAAATTATTTAAAGGAAGCAATTTATTTTTAAATACTATGATTCCCCCACCATATAAATAATATGAAAAATAGATGTGTCCCAGGAAGCAGAAGTTAAATCAAGACATTTTTATCTTTAGCACATAAACATACCTTGTCGAATGCTGCTTTCTTCTAAATGCAAGTCAACATGTTCCTGAAGAATATCGTAATTTGTACAAATGAGCCCACACATAGGGCACTCATAGAATGGTTGATCACAGTCTGTATGAGAGACATAATCCAGTTTCTTTTTTTAAACTCTAGGATTTTTCATCCCATGTTAAAGACTATCTACCACTTATTAACCATATAAGTCAAAGCACTTTGTGGTTAGGTTAAACATGTCTAAGACTATTCCCTACTACTCTTATTACATAAATAAAAGCTATTTGTAATTGGATTTAAAAATTATTTTTCCACTCGTAGGGTTAAGATGAAGGACTGAGCATAGTACAAACCTCTCATCACTCCAAAAAATGAAAAATAATAATTAGCTCTAAGATATTTAGTCAAAAGAAACATGGAAATAAAAGCCAAAGCTTAGGGCCAGTCTAGATATGGAATTTGGGGCTAAATTCTCAGCGCCAAAAGGCGAGATGCTGAACTCAAGCATCTAGCATAAGACTGAGAAATGGGATCATACTGTCTACTTGGGAGGAGATTAAAGAAAAGGGTCCACCTTACAGCACTGGAGGTAGACAGGTCTAGCTCATCCAGAAGAGACATAGAAGTACCTTAAGACTCAGGCCTAGAGGATAATAGGCACAAAAGAGAAGATGGATTTGTGTATATACAGAAAGAAATCACTAGGCAATCCACAAATATAAGGCCTAGTTTAGAAGTGGTGATTGTGAAATACCAAAGTAAAGGAACCATGAAGCTGCTTCACTGGGGAGGGAATCATGAGGGAAAACTCTAAGTTGAATACTTAAATGTGAATTATAAAATATATTCATAGTTCCAGTGTTATTAAGGTTTGGATATGAGATATCCCCCAAAAGCTCCTATGATAATGCAGAAATGTTCAGAAGGCAAATGATTAAATGGTGAGAGCCATAGCCTAATTAGTCCATCCTAATTTGAATGGGCTAGGCAGTAACTGTAGGATGGTAGGGCCTGGCTAGAGGAGATGAATCACTGGGGGCATGTCTTCAAAGAGTTCATATTCCCTGTGGCTCCTTACCCCACCCCCTTCCTGCTTGTCATGAGGTGAGCCGACTTCCTCTGCCATCCTCTTTGGCCATGATGTTCTTCTGCCTCATGTTAGGCCCAGCTCAATGGACTCGGCCATCTGATACCTCTGAAACTGGAAGTCAAAATAAACTCCCTCCTTTATGCTGTTCCTGTCAGATATTTAGGTCACACAGTAAAAAGCTGACAAACACAGAAACTGGTACCAAGAAGTGGGGCTTTTGCTGTGACTCCCCAGACCATATGGTTTAGAAGCCTTTGGAGCTGGTTTGCAGACGGAATTTGGAAAAAATTTAGAGATGTAGGCTGGAAGAGCCTTAGAATTTGTAAGCCCAAGTTTAATGAATAATTCTGGTAGGAGCTAACACCACTAGAATGCCCACAGGTATGTAGACTACCCCCATGAGATTTCAGAGGGAGGTGAGGACTCTATTGGGAACTGGACTAGAAGTCATTCACGTTATATTCTGGCAAAGAACTTGTCTACATCTTGCCCATATCCTGACACTTTATGTAAGACTGAATTTAAAGGTGATGAACTAATTCATCTGGCAGAGGAAATGTCAAGGCAGCACCATATTCAGGCCATGGCATAGATATTGCTGACAACTTTTAGTTCAGCTTACTGTGAAAATTGGGAGCAGAAAGCAGAGCTAAATGATTTCTAAAACTTGCAGTCTGGCTAGAAAAGTGCATGTAAAATTGGGGATAAGGAAGATGTGATCATTATAGAGACTACAACCACTAAAGAGATGTTAATTACGTTGCACAAAAAACAATAGGAAAGATGGCTTGAGGGACATCTCAGAAATTTGAACGATCACACCCACTGGAAGCTCAAGGATGTAAAAGGGACTAATCCTTTGAGACTAGATCGTGGGGATATTCTGCTTGCATCCCTAGGAAGTTATTGCACAATGTTCAGCCACTTGGGAGACAAGCAGAATGTAGCAGGGTTGGAATCCCATGGGCTGCCCCTGAGGATGATATATGAAGCTCTGAAGGTGAAGCCAAAGCCCTAATGCAGACCCCAGGAACTAGGATATGCTTTTATCTGCAGAAAGAGAGCTGCTAGTTGAGGTGACAGCCAGGCTAAAAGAGACTGTGGGTACTAAAACCAGCAAGATCAAACAGGCAGGATTGTCCAAGCCCTTTGGAGAGCACATCACATTGTTATGTGTCCTACAACTAGGCTAGGAGTTCTAAGATGTTTGCCTGGTTGGGTCTGCATTCTGGTTTGTCCACATCCCTTTCTATGCCTTTTGGAATGGGAATGTTTACTCTGTGTCACTGTATATTGAAAATATGTAACTTGCTTTTGATTTTTACAGGGGCTTGCAGCTAAGAGTTTGCCTTGAGTCTCAGATGAGACTTGAACTTTTGGGTAATGATGGAACTGTAAAGACTATGGACTTCTTGGAGAGGAACTAAATGTATTTTGTATTGTGAGATGGACATGAGATTTTGGGGCCCAGGGGAGCAATGTTATAGTTTGGATGTGTGGTGTCCACCAAAAGCTCCTGTGTTAATGCTGTGATGCCCACAGGTGAAATGATTGGATTGTGGGAGCTGTAGTCTAATTAGTCCATCCTATTTTGAATAAACTGCATGGTAACTCGAGGCAGATGGGACATTGCTAAAAAGGTGTACTACTGGAATTGTACTCTAGACAGAAGGGTACATCTTCCCTGTGGGGTGGGTCTCTCTCTCTGCTTCCTTGCTGCCATGAGGTAAGTGGTTTTCTTCTGCCATGTCCTTTGGCTGTGATGTTCTGCCTCAAGTGTGTGTGTAAAGGAATGGAATCAGCTGTTTATGGACTGAGACCTCTGAAACGTGAGGCAAAATAAACTTTCCCTTCTTTAAGTTGTTCACCAGGTTCTTTGGTCGCAGTGATGAAAAGGTGACTAACACAAATGCCATGAAAAACAGTTCGGAAATCCACAAGTTCAAGAAATTATCTGTGAAGAAATGGAGGTAGAAGTAATCTATAGAATACTCTAGCATGAGTATGTTTAGCAAGGAGGAAAGTGAATCTTTGAAAATATTCTCCAAAGCAGCATTAAGAAATAGAAGTATATAATTTCCATAAGAGGCATTAAAAAGTTTGTAGCTAGGACTGTAGCAGCACCCTCTCCTCCACAGAAAATCTTAATTAAGCTTCTCCAGAAATCTGCACCATAACTGATCTTAGGACTATCATAAAGAGTTTGCAAAAGAGTTCAATGTAGTTAAAGTTCCTATTTCCTTTTGCTCTGTCTTGCTTGGCTACTGGCCTAAAAGAAATCAGCACTCCAGGTGCTGAATGCTCCCTTATTAGTTTTTTCAAAAACATTTTTGGACTATCTAGTGTAGTAACAATATAATGATTTACAAATTTTTTTTTTTTAAAAGTGGGAAGGGAGTTTGTAAATGCAAAGTGTAACAAGAAGGACAAATCCTTTAACAAGGCCTCCAGCCTTCGGAGCTTCACAGAGATGTTTACATTTCAGAGATAAGAGAAGATGTTACTAATTAGGCTGCATAGTAACAGCAGGAAGGGGGAGGAAAGAAAGGGGAGAAGAAGCTCTCCCTTTCCCCTTCTCAGGTGCTGTCCTTGAAGTGTTAACTTGCCCAGAACAGTAAAAGAAAAAAGCTGCTTTTGTGTGAACTTCTGCAGACTGTGAACTTCTCATCCTCTCCCCTTACAAGCTGGGTACCTGGGTATAAAGTTCTGAAACTGCCTGAACTTGGGGTTCAGAGGAATTAATCGATTACAGCAAAAGCTGTACCCTCTGAACCGACTGCAGCCAAATAAACGTGCTTCCTGTTTCCTATCTGGTGTCTGGCCTCATCTGTTCCCTACAACAGGACATTAAAAAAAAAAAAAAAAAAAGTCTTGAAGTCAGTTCTCTACCATAAGGAAGCTTTTGCTCATTTTTGGGGTCATCACACTATAGCAGGCCAATTCCTCCATTTCTTCTAGTTGGAACTCATTACCAACTTTCCTCAACATGCAAGCACTATATTTCATATCCCTGTATACTATACCCGAGAAGTCCATGACCCACAGGTTATCTATCATCATCCAATGGGACATCCAGGGCTGATAATACCTCTGTTACTGTTCTAACAATGAATCGAATTCCAATTAGTCAGAGGCTGTGCCTTAACAGTCTTTAATTATTCTTAGAACATCCACTCATTTTACTGAACTATCATCCTTTTTATTCCTTCAAAGTATCTATTGTACCCTCCAGAAATCACATTCTGTCATCAGTCAGCCTCTTATATCCACAATTTTTCTCTGAATATTCACTTCACCTTCTTGCATTAACTGAAATCTGCTTGATCCATTTCCCTGAGAGCTCCTGAACACACACACATAGGCAATTTTTCTTTTATAATTCAGGGTCCCAGAAGTAGAAACAGTGTCTCTTTTGTTCCCTTTCATTATTTTCAAACCAGTTTTCTTCCTTGCTTCTTCAAAATCTCCATCTTTCACTAGCTCATGTCACTAGAATACAGCATTCCACACTCCTTCTTAGTTAACAGTTAATATTTTCTAAAATTCTAGACACGTCCTTTAGTTTGTTAAAGGTTTCAGCACTTGGATGACGATCTTTTTCTAACTGCTATATCGTGATCATTCTTAGCAACTTCAATATCCATAGGAATGGTTCTTTGCCTTCATTCCCAACAATCTTTTCCTTTACCCTAACTGAGCCCCTGATTAATAGGGATATACACTTAATTGTATCTCCAATAACTGACCCATCTTTGAAATCTCTATTTTAAACATTCCTCCTCTAACCTCCCATCCTTCCACCTTATTTTTTATTTTAGTTCTACCACTCTAAAGTCTTTGGCTTAATGAAAACCTGCTATATAGAATATATAGAGAATATTATATATAGAATATATATTGTATATATATATTGTATATACAATATATATATTGAATATATATATTGTATATATATTCTATATAGGCTCTGTGTTTTTGTCATTCATCACCTCTCTCTTGACTTGTTACTTTTCAGCCTAGGTTCCATGATTCCTTATATGACTATTGCTCATTTAAACCACTTCAAACTCCCTTGTTCCACTTACTGTACCTGAATGTTAGTTAAATCCAACGATCTACTTTTCAATTCTGTACTTTTAATGACAACTAGTTTGTTTTTCACTCAACTACATATTCAAATTCATAAGCCTACCATAAACCACATTTGGCACTAGCTTGCTGAGAAACTTAATGGAAACAGTATACAACAGAGTAGTATCAGGAGCTTCTCATCAATGGGGTCCTTGTTGCAGTCCTTAAATTTTTCATTAGCAGATAATAAAACCATCTACTTACAACACTGGCAGAAATCAATAGACGACTATCAAAATTAGTAAGATCTGAACAAGACTAGATGCCTTAGAAATTGATAGTGCGGGGCTGGGATTGTAGCTCAGCGGTAGAGCGCTTGCCTCGCATGCGTGAGGCCCTGGGTTCGATCCTCAGCACCACATACAAAGCAATAAAATAAAGACATTGTGTTCATCTACAACTAAAAAAAAAATCTTAAAAAAAAAAAAAGAAATTGATAGTGCTTCTATAAATGGGTAAGAGTTAATTAGATAAGAGAAAAAATCCAATTTACAAAAGCAAAGGAAACTGAACTACACAGGAATAAAGCTAACACGAATATGTGATGAAAAAACAAACCAAAAAAACTTTATTAAGGGATATAAGATGACCCAAATTAATGTGGAAATGTACTTTGATCTAATTTCAAATATTTCAACATACTTTTCAAAGAATTTGGCAAAGAGGTTGTAAAAGTCAATGGAAGTTATGAAAATGTCTAAGTTAATAATGAAAAGAAAGAGCTATCTTATCTAATATTGATGATATGTTATAAAATCATAGTTATGAAAACAGTGAGAAAGTGAGGACATAATAGTTAACCAAATAAATAAAATAGCACTAAAAGAACAGAAACTGAGCTGTACATATATGAAAACAATTTTTAAAAAAAGACAGGAAAAAATACTATGAATCAGTGTTAAACCTGGTTTCTATAAAAGGGAAAGACTCAAAACTTAGATTCCAAATTCTCACAATATATATTGTACACTCAATACCTACAAACACAATCCAGATGAAGTTTTAAAAATGTGAAAAAAAAGAATAAAGCATTAAGAGTTTTAGGAGGAAATACAGAGAACACATTTACAAAAACTCAGGTTAAGAGCACTTTTTTAGACAATACATGAAAAGCAAACATAAATAAAAGTTAAATTCTGAACAAAATTAAATCATAACCAATAGTCTACTGAATACGGCTACAGTGAAGGACTAGTATTGAGAACATGTTTTAAAAGCAACTAAAAATGACAACAGATAATTAGACAAGAATATACTAACAATTGGAGAATGCACTTAACTAAATAGAAAAGTATACAAAAAATGTAACATGTACCTTGTAATAGAGGAAATTAAAATATATATGTGAGAAAGATAACTGATTTCACTGACAATTAGGGAACATAAAAAAGAATCTAGACACTATGTCATTTACAAAATTAATTCAAATGGATCTGCAATCTAAATATAAAATGCAAAAACTCTAAAACATTTAGAAATTGGCACTGTGTTGTTAGATATAGCAACAAAAGCATAAGCCAAATAAACGTTAAGTTGTGCTTCATTAAAATTAAACACTCTCTCTGTGAAAAACACTTAAAATTAAAAGGGCCACACTGGGAGAAAATAATTGCAAAATACATATAAAGGACCTGTATCCAAAATATACAAAGAAATCTTAAAGCTTGACAAGAAAAAGGCATAAATCAGTATGTACATAATGTACCAATAAAAATATGTGGGAAAAAGAAAACAAAAGATCCTAAATATATATGCAACAACGATAAAGCCTCAAAATACATGAAGCAAAACCTGACAGAGCTGAAAGGAAAAATAAACAAATTTACAATTATAAATGTGGATTTCAACAATTCCTTCTCAAAACCTTGGTAGACCGTAGTAGACAGGAAATCAGCAAGAAAATAGACAATCTAAACACAAACAATAGGATCTATGTAACATATATAGCACCCTCTACCCAAGAAAGCAGAATACACTTTTTTCCCTCAAGCACCCATGAAATATGTCCTAAGGCCATATTTTGAGCCATAAAATAAGCCTTAACAAATTCGAAAGAACTGATACCATAATGTATTCCCTGGTGATAATGGAATCAAAGAAGAAATTAACACAAAATCAGAATCCAAGACAGTCCAGATGCTAATGGGCTGGGGGAAGTAAAAGAAAAGTTCCCAAACTAGTCTCAACGGAACTGAAGCATTATATATAAATCTGCATCAAAATCCTCTCTCATAACTGTATTTTCGTATTGCAATAATAGCAATGTTATAGACATAAATTTGATTGTTTTAAAGTAGTAACTTACATAAAAACTAATTTGAAGACATGTCATATTAAACTAAGACTACTGTTACTTATAATAATTTATAATAAAGTGAACATTTTACCTTCTAATGGAGTGTTTAAAAGACTGGCATGCTTTGTTTTCACATGAGTTTCCATATCTTGACCATATTCCTCTATTTTTCCACAAAATGGACATTCAGGAGGACTATACATTGTTTCATAAATCGATTGTTTTATTTCAGATAAGCCAGACTGTTTTCCCCTACTTTTCAGAAATTTTCTAGATTCACTTAAGTTCTCTGAATAAACTTTATGTTTTAAAGTATCATGCTCAGGCAAGCTCTGAGCTGAACCTTTTGGATGATTAGATGCACAAGCTGAATTAATACTTAAATTAACTCCCACTGTACTATGTAGACTGTTGTCCTTGTTATTTGAAGTTCCATATTGCATTGGATCTATCCTCTCAAAGTTTCTTTCCTCTAGTGTATTCTGCTCAAAATGAGCAGTTTCAATATGAAAACACATTTCATCATAATTTACACCTGACAATTTGCAAAAAGGACATATAACTTCATTTTCCATGTGAACGACTAGCAGGTGAGCCTTCATATCCGGTTCTGAGGTTACTGTTTCACCACAAATGTCACAGGAAAGCATGGTATGACAGGTAGCTAGAAAAGAACACAATATTGTTTTAGTGTCAAAGTAAGATTTGAAAAAAATGCCTTTCATAAGATGATTTAGGACAATTCTCTGGTAGTTAGTGCTATATTATTTTGATGAAGAAATTTTCAATGTACTTACTGTTCCTCAAGTACACAGACATATTGACATCTCAACCAAAATTTCTTTACAGGTTGAGCATCCCTAATTTGAAAACCTAAAATCTTGCACAACTGAAAATTCTGAGCATTGACATGTTACTACAGTTGAAAATTCTGCACCTGACCTCAAAGGAGGGGTGGCAATTAAAACACAGTCACATTAAAAACACTGTGTAAGTTTGCTTTCAGACTATGTGTATAAGTTGTTTATGAAACATAAACAAAGGTACACATGAAACAAAGATGAATTTTGTAGTTAGATTTGTCCCTTCCTCAAGATATCATCTCATTATGCATTTGTAAAGTCTAAAATCTTAAAAAATCCAAACTCTCAAACATTTTCAGATCCAAGCACTTCAGATAGGGGATATTCAATATGGACTCTATTTCAAGATTGTAGTTTGAAGCTGTCAAAGGTAATAACAATGAAAACAAATAATTTTAAGAATAAAATATTTAAAAAGGTATGTCTGGTCCAAGGTAGCAGGAAAAAATAGGTTTAAAAAACTGTCCAGGGGTTGGGGGTGGCTCAATAGTAGAGCTGTTGCCTAGGATTTGTGAGGCCCCAGCACAAACAAAATTTTTTAATTAAAAATAAATTTATTTTCAGGTAAAATTAGTCAGATAAAAGACAGCAAAGAGATGTAACCTAGGGGTTAGCAAGTTAGCCCTGTGGCAGAGGGCTCGCTTAGCATGAGCAAGGCCCTGAGCTTTGTCCTGGCCCCTGGAGTGTTGGGGGAGCTAGGAGAAGTCACCTATTTATTGACTGATTGACTTAAATATAGAACTTGAAGGTTGGTTATAATGGGAAGGAGAACTAAACATATCTTAATGGCCCTTCACCAACTTTAGATATGTCAAACTAATTTAAGTACTATTTGATATCTTTTTACACATAAAAAAACCCAGGGTCAGATAGGACAAGGTAGCCAGGAAAAGGTGGAAACCAAATTGCTAACCTGGTCATGGCTCCCCTGCCTGTACTCAACCCAAAGAAAAGCCGAGAGGTTATAAGAGCAACTTATCTCCGAGTCTAGAAAACTGGCTTACAGTTTCGGGTTTCAACATTAAGTGATGTCATCTCTTTGAGGTTCGGTGTGTAAAACAGGTTGTATTAACAGTTACTTTTGGATTTTATGAACTAATAAAGTACTGACTACTAACCAGACGGTGTTAATAAGTAATCTGTAAACAATCACGGCCACCACCCTGCTACTACAGACCATTGTTCAGCTAAGAACTATTCTAAAACAAACAGGAAAAGAAAAATAAGGACATTTCCTTTCACGTAAGTGTATTTACCAGGCCTCCCTACCGTGTCCTCCTTTTCCTCATCTCTCTACATGAAAGTGAAAACAAGTCTGATTGTAGAAGGAAGTTCTCTTAGTTCCCCAGTGCTAGGACCACCACACTCGGAGTTTCTTCTAGCGGCTAGGACACGGTACAGGCTACACTTGGATGTGGGCTCAGAAGTGAGAGAAGGCAGGCCAGGGGTAGGAGTCGGCCAGGGTACCAAGTCAGGA
>PVHX01024622.1:0-23688 GCA_004024805.1 Geosciurus inauris | reverse complement strand
AAAGCTTATTTTGGCTCGTGCTTTCAGAGGTCTCAATCCATAGTTGGCTGAGTCCATTGCTCTGGGCTGAAGGTGAGGCAGAATATTACCATGGAAGGGCATGGCAGAGGGGAGCCGCTCCATTCCTCGAAGCAAGGAAACCAAGAGGGGGAAGGGGGAAGGGACAACAGGGAAGAACACTCTTCCAGGGAACACCCCCAGTGACTCATCTCCTCCAGCCATGTCCCACCTGCCTACAGGTACCACCCAGTCAGTCCATTTAAACTAGAGTGGACTTATTAGGTTACAGCCTTCAAATTCCAATCATTTCATCTGTGCATTAACACAGGCACTTTGGGAGGACACTTCATATCTAAAACATATTAACCCCCAATAACCTAAATACCTTCCACTAGGTCCCATTTCCTAGGTTCCACTACCTCTCAACATTGCCACAGTGGGGACCAAGCTTTTTAGCACATGAAACTTTGAGGGATACACTCAAAAATATTTAAACCACAACATTCGTTAATGAATTTAGTCAAGAAATATTTATTGATTCCTTTCAGTGTGCCAAACACTAATTTAGGGGCAGAAGACAGCAGACATAGAATCAAGCAGAAGGCCCCCAGAACTTACATCATAATCACTGGCCACATGTCCCTGACATAGTCTCCTCCCCTCCCCCATCTGCCATTCCCAATATACACATTTACACTACCAATTGGCTCATAAAAGCAAATTGCAAACTCAAACTATTTAAAATTTCTGCCCCTTTTAGATTCACATAAACATTTACCTCCTCTATTTCCTTTTTTTTTTTTGGTACTGGAGATTGAACTCAGGGGCACTCGACCACTGAGCCACATCCCCAGCCCTATTTTGTGTTTTATGTAGAGACAGGGTCTCACTGAGTTGCTTAGCGCCTCGCTGTCGCTGAGGCTGGCTTTGAACTCGTGATTCTCCTGTCTCAGCCTCCCTAAGTGCTGGGATTACAGGCTTGTGCCACTGTGCCCAGCTTGTAACTTTTATTTTTGTAATTAAAAAATGAAAATGAATTTACTTCCTCTTTTCAGGAGGCATGAAAATTAATATTTCTTGGGTAAACCCTCATTGGCAAAATTTTCTAGAACCTTGCTTTTGGTAGTTTGCTTTATAGGACAAAATTTACTTTTTTCTCCAAATATAAATTTATGATGCCTTATGAAACTAGATCCATCTGTTTCCTTTCATTCTAGTATTTTCTCCTTTGGGAATCACTACTCTGATGGTCTTATTGAAAAATATTCACTAATCATGTTGCCTGCCCCACGTTTATTTATTCCCAGCTTCTTGCTCTTTATTCTGACATCTCAGTCAGGCTTGGAGAACCCCCCATGGCTGACTTTGGGGTTGTGTCCTGGGAACTCTAGCTGGTTTTCAGCTCTCCACAGGGGAGGGTTCCTGGTGTTCACCCTCTCAGGGTGGAGCAGGGTCACACACATTGGCTTTCATATCCACATCTGAAGAGTGCATGATAAAAAGTTCTTCAACTAACATCCCCAACTGCCAGGGTTTTGAGGGGGTTGATTAGAAGTATTTTCAATATTTCAAAAATGTATGATATGTCTTGCAATGAGACCAAATAGGTCAACCTGAGTGTCAAATTTCTTTATTCTGGGCTGTGATTGATTTATGAATTTATTGTGACAATAATGATAATTCGATGTTTACAGTGACTTTTGCCTGGCAGTAAAATAAGTTTTTAATAAAATATGGGAAATAAACTAATAATGTATTATTTAATAAATGCAGTGTTATAGTAGAAAAATAATAATTCAAAACATGATAATGATGGTGGTAGGGAGAATTGGATAATGCAATTTTTATGTTCATTTTGGTGAGGTTGAGTATTTCACATGTTTCATTGACAATCTATTTTTTATTACTTCATGAATTATGTAATATCTTTTGTCCACTTTCCTATTGGGTTATTTTTCTATTTTGTGTTGATTTGTAACATAGTAATGAAGTGTCGTGTCAAAAGATGGTGGCTAGACAAAGGGGGACTGGGCACCTGAAGTTACCTGCCTGCCAAACAGTCGACTGCTCACCAATCTGTTGTCAAACAATCATCAATGAACATGCTGACCTCTGAAATTGGCCCATACCTGTCACTGGGCCTCAGCCAAACAAGAAGAGATGCCTCTTCATGAGAATCACCCCCTCCTTCAACCTACCCATAAAAACGGCCTCTCCCAGTCTTGGGCGCGACTTCCTGGCCCTCACTGGTGGACAGGTGAACCTCGCCCAAGTGGACCCCAATAAAGCCTTGCTTATGCCCCGTTGGCTAGCGGTCCTGGTCTTTACCACCCATCTGACCTTACATAAAGCACCAATACTTTAGATTGTGCTTTGTTTTTAACCTCATTTATTAGGTTTTCACCATACAGGTGATTCATCTTGTCATTTTTTTGTTCATGTCTTTTGGGTTTTATGCTAGCTTCCATATTCTTCCACTATCCATTTACCTTTTCAAATAAACAAAAGTTTAGCTCCCTCCCCGGGGGATTGACAGGGCCCTGGGGTGTCAGTTGTAACTTCTAAGCTAACGTACGAAGTTAATGTGCTCTCCCTGGTGATTTTGGGGTAGAGATTCTTAACTTGGGAGTCTGTGAATATAATTGGGGGGGAATGGGTCTGTGAATTTACATATGTATTTTTACTTATGGACACAAACAGTATTAATAGTACTGATTTTGTCATTGACCAACACAAGTATTTAAAAAAAATTTTTTTTTTCTTTTAGATGTTGATGAACCTTTACTTTATTCATTTATTTATATGCAGTTCTGAGACTCGAACCCAGTGCCTCACACATGCTAGGCAAGCGCTCTACCACTGAGCCACAACCTCAGCCCAACACAAGTATTTTCATATCACATTAAGCTTGTTGCAGACATCTTGAAATATTTACACTCTCAATCCTTTTAGATCAGATGCTGGATCTTGCCATTTAATGCATTCATAAATAAACAAGAATATTATTATATCATAAAATTGTTTCCTAATGTTTTCACAGCTATAGTTTCAATATACTGGCTCCATCAACTGACAAATGGGAATCCCACCCAAACAAGGAAAGAGCTCCAGGCAGGAAGGGGGTTGGGACTAGTTCATTCCAGATTCTGCGCCTCATCATTTCCAGCCAATGAGTGGCTAGATTACAGCCAGCCAAGCCTTTAGCCTCCAGCCAATGAGTGGTCAGATTACAGCCACCCTGCTTTTCTATTTGTGCAGAAGAGAACTTTTTCCTCGGAAAGTCTCTGGATGTGCAGAGACTTCTTCAAAGTAATCTTTTTGAGGAATAGGCTCCAGTGTGGCTCTAAGGAAAATTGTCCCCTGGGCTTCAGTCAGCTCTAGACATGTCTGTTGTTGCCAGATCCTCACACTTTTCAAGAGCAATCAGCAAACCAGACTTTTATGTAAACCCGCCCTCTGATTGTTTGCCTGCCTATCTGTACATCAGCACTGTGAAAACTCAACAATATCCCTTTGACCTACAGTCACAGTGATGGCTGGCATCTCAGCCCTGGGAGACCTCAGTTTCCCTGGATTTCCCTTCAGGAGCTTGGGATCTGAGCTGGCTTCTGAGGTGTGATGCTACCAGGTGGTGGCAGAGAATACGTCGCTCTGGTGGGCTGCCAAGACATGACCCATTATTTCCTGATGCATCCTGAGGTGTAGGAAGGGTGTAAGGATCATATGCCATGGACATGCCAGGACATGCCAGGACATGCCGGGACTCACTCGGTTGCTGGCCATAAGGAACAGCAGCCACTGACTTGCTTAGTCATGCCTGTTCACAATTGAAGGGGGCTGTAAAAGGCACCTAACTGTAGGCCTACAATTGATAGAGAGCCCAACCCATGCAATCAAAGGCTGAAAGGGGCTCAGCCCATGCACATGTGCAAAGAAAGGCCCGGTTGCAATTATACTATCTCACTGGACATAACCAATGGACATTGGCTTTACTGGGTGTACCAATCACCAGCCCACACCACCAACTTGGCCCACACCACCAACTTGGAACTGCTTTTAAACTGCTTGCCCTGCCACATTTTTGGGCTTGCTCCAAGGACATCAGTGAGACCTTGTTGTCTGTCCCTGGGTCAGCTCCACCATTCCCTGATGTCCAGCTGTCAGCTGAAGAGAACCATCAGACAAGGACAACGTCTGCTCTTTGGCTAAGAGAAGTCACCTGGCATCGGAGGTACTTTGAGGCTCATGGTTGCCCTAGGATTGTGTGAATTAATTGTAATGTTTAGTTGCCCTAGGATTGTGTGAATTGCAGGTAGTGTTTAATTGCCCTAGGATAGTGTAACTTACCTATAGTGTTCGATTAGTGTGCATCAAATGCTAGTTGGGGTGCTCCAGCACACCCAATACTTCTTTGCATTAATTAATTATATTTGATGATTGTTGTGATTGAATATACACTTGCATTAAAAGACAATCCGCCTCCAAGTAATTATTAATTACGCATGCTGCTCGTGACAAAGGGGAATACTCGAGACACGCTGAACTGGGTCAGCGGGCCAGTGTCTGCGAGGGGGCTGAGGAGGGCAAGATGGAAACTGCAGATATGGAAAACCCACCTTCCTGCCCTCTCAACAGTTATAGCCCACTTGCTTAGGGTGGCAGGAATGTCTCCTGGTCTAGCCATCTGAGGCCCGTTTCTGGGTTCCTACTGGTGTCATCAAATTTATTTTTTTATTTTTCTTTTAAATATTTTTATTTTTAGTTATAGGTGTACATAATACCTTTATTTTTATGTGGTGCTGAGGATCGAACCCAGTGCCTCGCACATGCTAGGCAAGCGCTCTACCGCTGAGCCACAACTCCAGCCCCTGTCATCAAATTTTTTGTATGTTGTGGCCAAGTGGTCCAGTCCTCTATAAGCTCTGTGTGTCCTCAGGACCAAGGATAGAGCTAAGCACACAGTAGGCACTCAGAACTCCTCTGCATTGAATGCTGATTTGAGGACAAGTAAGGGAAAGATGAGGGTTACACATGTGGGGTGTTTTGGTCAGCCAAGCAGGAGGCTTTGGAATTTGGCAAAGGTGGACAGGGTGCGAGTTAAATCTGCTTTGTTACAACAACCCTGCAAAGGAGGGCACCTCATGGGGAAATTGAGGCTGGTGGAAAGAATATCCACAAACATACACAGGTACCCTGAGAGTTGCTTTCTGTAAACTTCAGGGATACAGTGGGACAAGAGCTGAGAAGCAAGTGTCCAAGCAATTTCACAGTGTGAGTTCTGGAGGATACCCCACTGACTATCCAGGCCCTGCTGAGCCTAGAGATATATTAGTCAATTCTTTTCTCAAGGCGACCTTGCTAGGTAAAGTTTATTTTTCCCCATTTTTACAGATGAGAAAAGGGAAGGTTAGAGAGGTTAAGAGACTTTCTCAGGTTTAAACATCTTAGGAAGTGGGAACATAGATGGGTCTTTGACTGCAAAGCCTGGATACTTCTCTTCCATCCAGTAAAAAGGATGCCCTGACCAGGGGAAGAGGAAAGGAACAAGATTCTCCATCAGAGCAGAGGCTTATAGGCATCCTTACTTGGTCCTGATCTCTGCACTGTACACTTTATTATCATTATTATTATTATTTTACATTTTAAGATTTGTGTAAAATATACATAACATAAAGCTTGCCATATTTATTCATGTTTTTGGCACTAGGGATCAAACCCAGGGTGCTTAACTACTGAGCCATATCCCCAGCCTTTTTTAAATTTTGAGACATGGCCTCATTAAGTTGCTGAGGCTGGCTTTGAATTTGCGATCCTCCTGGCTCAGCCTCCTGAGCTGCTGAGATTTTAGGCATGTGCTCCCAGCCTGACTTAAAGTGTGTCATTTTAATAATTCATGAATGTACAATTCAGTGGCATTAAGTACATTCACATTGTTGTGCAACCATATTAAGCAATATCTCCCATCCCTCTCCCCAGTCCCAGGTAACCACTGTCTTACTTTCTGTCTGTATGAATTTGACCATTGCTAGTTACTTTGTATAAGTGACATCAAACAATCTTTTGTTTCTTTTGTGATTGGCTTATTTCACTTAGCATGTGTTAGTCTGCTTTCTGACACAATAGCAAATACCTCAGATAATCAACTTATACAGAGAAAAGGTTTATTTTGGCTCACAGTTTCAAGTTGCAGCCTATATTTGATTGGCCTCATTGGTTTGGGCATATGGCAGCACATCACAGCAGGAGCATGTGGCAGAGCAAAAGTGCTCACCTCACAGCAGAGAAGAAAAAGAGGGGAAAAGGAAAGGACTGGCGTCTCATCATCCCATTCAAGGATACAACCCCAATTACCTAAAGACTTCCTACTTGGCCACATCTGTTAAGGTTCCACTATGTCCCTATAGCAGCACAGTGGGGACCAATCTTTTACTACAGGGATCTTTGGAGAACACATTCAACCATAGCAGCATGATATTTTGCTTTTGTCTGAATGTTTTGTCTCCCAACAATGGAACTGAGACCGGTGATGGTATTAGGAATGGGGTGTTTGGCATGTCATTAGGCCATGAGGGTGGAATCCTCATGACTGGGTTCAGTGTCTTTATAAAAAAGACTCCAGAGAGCTACCTAGACCTTCTACCATGAGAGGTCAAAGACAGACACAACCTATCAACCAGGAAATAGGCTCTCAACAGACATCAAATATGCTGATCCAGAAATGAATCTCTGTTGTCTATAAACTACCTGGTCCATGGTATTTAGTTATAGCAGCCTGAATGGATGAGACAATTTTCCAAGTTCATTCATGGTGTAGCATATGTAAAATTACCTTCCTTTTCAAGTGTGAATAATATTGCATTGTATTTATTTATTTATCATCAACTTATTCCATTGTATTTATTAAGTGCTTAGCCATTCATCTATCTGTATACCTTTGTGTTTTTTCTACCCTTGAGCTATTGTGAATAATGCTATTATAAAATGACTATACAAATATCTGTTCAGGTCCTTGTTTTCAATTTTTTGGGGTATGTACCACGACGTGGAATTGCTGGATCCTGTTGGCAATTCTGTTTAATTTTTTTGAGGGTCCACCATTGCCTTTTCTACAGTGGCTCTACCATCTTGTATTCCTACCAGCAATGCACAGAGGTTCCAGTTTCTCTACATCCTTGCCAACACGCGTTCCCATATACTTTTGCTTTGACTGCCCCAAGGTGCCGAGCTTAAGGGACTGAGGCTGTGGTGGTACAAAGGCCTTAACAAAACGAAACAAAGCAAAAAACAAAACAGCAGGGGACAGTAAAGATGGTGGAATATGATGGACATCATAACCCCAGCTTTATGTATGACTGCATGTATATTGTGATTCTACATCACATACAACCGGAGAAATGAAAAGTTGTGCTCCATCCGTGTACAACGAATCAAATTGCACTCTGCTATCATGTAAACCTAAATAGAACAAACAAACAAATAAACAGCAAAGCAAAGCGACACAAAACAAGCGCCCTGAATTCTGAGTCTCAGCAAAGCATGAGTGGGAAGGGATCAGGGACTAATTCAGGAGAGAAGACATGGTGTGTTGGATTTTTATTTGTTATTTTTTATTTAAGTGCTTGTTTTCCTGGCAAGGCACAGGGATAGGGGAGTAGGGAAGGTGGTTGCTATCTGATCAACCTAGAGCATATACCCAAAGGATTCTCCTAAATTGGCTTATGATCAAAATCTAGGAAGTCCCTTTAGTTTTTGGGCGGGTGGGCCGAGCTGTCTGCCGAGATGGGGCGGAGCTGCAGTTGTCCCGGTTTACAGCAGGCGGACGCTGTGCGCCGGGAGAGAGCGGGAGGAGGGAGCGTGGGGGTGTGGGGACCGAGGGCGGAGAGAAAGAAGAGGGCTGGAGCACTCCAGCCTCCCAGAGCTTCACCCCGCCCAGCTTTCAGCAAGGCCTGGGAACTATTCACTTAGATCTTGGATTTTCTTAACGGATTAAACGTGGCATTCCCTCCGTCCTCCCATCCGTTACAGATCTAAAAATAGCTGGTCCCAGGGGCGTCAGGGATAGGCTCTGCCTCTCCTTGGAGTGGGTGGGACGCTGCGGTGGGTGCTGGCGGCACCAGAGACCCCCGGCCAGGCGCTGCTAGCGTAAGCAGGAGCTCTCGGCCCCTGACCCCCGCGGGTTGACAGCGTTGGGGCGGCGGGACCGAACCCGCCTGCCATTGGCGGAGTGCGCGCAGCCCGGCTCGCGGTGGCTGGGGAAGCAGCATCCCCCGGCTGCGCGTGGCGAGGATTCCGGGCAGTGCCTCTGGGCAATCTGGGGCGGTGGAGCGAGTCGGAAGGCGGACCTTGAGCGAGAAGAAGAGCCCGCACCTGGAGACCTTTTCCCGCTACCCCCAGCTCCGGTGAACCCCCTGGTGAGCCGGGCCGCCGGGGAAAACTATGCCAGGAATTCTGCCCGGGAGGGGAGCGGGAAAGCAGCGTGGTTGCAGTCGGAGCGATCCCGATCGTGGGCGGCAGGAGGTTAAATCTTTAGCGGCCCTTGTCGGCCTGCGGGTGTCCAGCCCCGGCCAGGACCGAGCTGCGCCCGCCGGTTCTGCCTCCCGACGAATGGCTCCCTGGGCTCCGCTGGGCACTCCGCGCCGGCCCCTTTGGCCTGCTCAGGACCGAGGTACCCTGAGAGGGAAGGACTCACGCGGGCGACCGAGGCGCCGAGCCGGAACGACTGATCCCCGGGCCTAGGCTTCCCTGGGAGCGCTTGCTTTTTCACTTTTTTGAAAATAATAATGATAATAATAATAACAATAATAATAATAATATGATTTAGGGAGCTTGATGATTTGAGTTCTGTAGGTAAAGGGAGATCTTTTAGTAATGAGACGACTTTTTAAACAAACATATTGGCATCTCTGTTTACTCCCGGTTCCTCTCCTGGACTGGAGTTTAGCAGCAGCAGCAACAGCATTGTGGATATGAAGTGGCTGTGGAAAAAAGTCCACAGGAGATTTGCTTAGTACCTGGCAAGGGTGTGAAAAGCAGGTTTTGTTGTTTGGTGTGTTTTTGACAATTCTGCATCTCCAAAGATAGGTCGTTCATCTCTAAAATACTTCCAAGAGGCATCAATCAAATCTCCATCCTTACTTTTATTTTAAAGAGAATCGTTTTGTGGTAAAAACTTAGAGTACACTTTTGACATAAAACATAAACACTGTCTTTTAAAAATACCTCCTTGGGATTGGAGCTGTAGCTCAGTGGCAGAGTTGGAGATTAGCATGTGCCAGGCCCTCCCTGGGTTCATTCCATAGCACCATTGCACACAAAAGTAAATAAAATTAAACTATACCTCCTTAAAGTTGCTGGGAATAGGAGACCAGCTGCAAGGGAGAGAGCTCCATGCCTGGTGGAATGGATGCTATTTGAGGGTTGTGACAGAGAGTGTAGCCTCTACTAGAGACATGGAAGAGGAGGGGAAAGAAGGACTCCTTTCTTTAGAAAACGACAGAATCCAATATCAAGTCTAACGTCTGTAACAGTAGTGCTCCAGGAGAACCCTTGTGTCCTTCTGATCTCCACCAGGGTCTCGGCACTCCCTTGCCTGTGCTGTGTACAGAGACTGTTTGCAAACTGTGGGAGGGTTTCCTTGGCAGCCATAGCAATTAGCACTAATGATATGCCCCAGTTCCCAAGGGCAGGTTTGGAAGCCTGAGCAGGTTTGTAAATGATTGCTTGGCTGCCCCTTAGATGCTTGGCACCCTCCAGAATCTCCTCTTGGGGGCTTTCTTGAGGGAGAAAAGAGACAGTACAGTGTTGTTGTCCAGCTATCAAGTTAAGTTAAAAATCAGGCATTTGACTAATTTTGTGGAAGTTATCTTTGATTTTAGGTGGAAAGATTTCAGAACAAATGTACATTCTCCAGGAACTGTTTCACAGTGCGATGGCTGCCTTGTGAGGTGGTGACCACCATTTCACCAGGGGTGTGCAAAACAAGAGTGGTAGATGGGTTGTCTTTATTGGGTGTGGGATTGCCATTGGTAGAAGCCAACTCAACAATGAAGTGCTAGCACAAATATTCTTTTGGGTTATTAGTTTATGATATGGGACTGGGATTGGGAAGGGAAGTTTCCTAGGCTCCTATTAAAACATGTAGATGTGGATAATACAGCCTCAGATTTCCTAATGATGGTTGGTCATCTCCACCTCAAGTGTCTATTCCCAGATGTGCACAAAGCAATGTGCTGATACATCAGTCAAGAGAAAGCACATGTCCTTGCCCCTGGGGTGTGTGGTTTCCAGGTAACCTACCACATTCTCATTTGGCTTTGTCTCTGTCTACCCGAGCTAGAAAGCAGGTTGTAGAGTTGAGTCATGTTCAGCCAACCCCTGCAGAGACACACGGATATTTTAAGATCTCCGGCACTGACTCTGTTGTGATTTGCTATAAACCCTGTCAGACCTTGCACTTTGGACAGGACATCTCAGGTACTGTAATTTCTATAATGGGAAATAATTTATATATCATCATCATCACCCCCATCCTCATATCATTATTGGGAGTTAGTCTGGCATAATTCAAAAGCTTTGAAGTCAGACAGAACTTGGTTGCTTAGTAGCTGAGTGACTGGGGCAGGTCTCTTAGCCTCTCCGAACCTTGGTTACTACATTTGTCAAATGAGGCAAATCATAGCTACTTAACAAGGCTAGGTGTAGGCTGGAAACAGCACTTTTGAAGGCTGGCACAGTGTCTAGAACATAAATGCTTGATAAATAATAGCTGCTGTCATCATAACATCATTTTCTTTAATTTCCCACAGTTCCACTGTACATTTGATGCCAGAGCCCTAGGACTACTGAGAATTGGACCCTTGGGGTTCTAGAGGAAGATAGATCTGGTGCTTTGGAGGTACAGTAAAAACTAATTCAAAATCTTATATGACTGGGAGTGGGGCTACTGCTCTAACACCAAGGCCACATAGTGACCGTCAGTGTGGGTACTGGGATGCTTCACTGGTATGCCTGAGCCTACCCACAGGGCTCTTGCACTCTCTGCTTTCATTAGTAGCCAGTGGATTCAACCTGTGGACACGGATGGTCAACAAAGCTAGCATTTTACTATGTCTGAGTGGTATTTCCCTGCAGTGAGTCCAAATGAAGGACTCCTAACTTCATTTTTACTCTTTACCCTAATTCTTGGTGGTCCATAGCTTCAGTTCTTCAAGACTCCAAGAATGTAAGCAGCTATTCTAAGATTTGGACAATGTTGCTCAGTTCCATAGCAGTCTGAGCTCAAGAAAATGGGTCAAGGACTGGAATATAACAGATATGAATGAACCATGGTGAAGGCCCTGGAAAGCTTGGAGCTGGAGGGAGAAAAACACAGAAATATTCTGGTACCGGTCCTTCCTTGGTTCTCCCACAGCACCGTCTCTTAGCTCCTCCCCTGGCACTTATCAGTCTGTGAGTAATTTCTGTGTTTTTCTGCCTTTTTGGAGAACAAACTCTGGATCCAAATGCTACAGTTGTATGATTGTATGAAAGTCATTTCCTTACTGTTCACTCTCTGAGTTTCTTCATCTGTATAATGGGTTGTTGTGAGAATTGAATGGGAAAACACATAACACTTTAGAACTGTGTGTGGAACATAGTTGGATTCCACAGATGTTAACTCTTTTGATTAACAATGGCAGGGACTGTTGCCTGGGTCACCATCAATTCTAAGTGTGAGTTCTGTTGCCTGGCACTTAGCAGGGGCTCAGGAATCATGTGTCGATGGATGGATGAATGAATATTACACAGCTACCTCACACGGACTAGAGTGTACACTCTGTGCTCTGGGACACCAGAAGGACCAGGGCATTTTGACTGTGGGCCTGGAAGGGCTTTATAGTGGTTATCATAATAAGTAGGGCCTTGAAGCATGCATCCACCTTCAGTAGGATCAGAAGGAGGTAACTGAAGGCCTATACCAAGAGGTGGTGCTCGACAGTGGCCAACAGCCCAGACCAGAGGTGAATTGCTTGGGTCTGAATCCAGCCTCTGGACCTTGGTCAGGGATCTTCACTTCTCTGTGGCTTAGGTAGTAAGTATACCTCCTCAAGGGGTTGTTCTGAGGATTACATGAGTTCTACTCTGTAAAGCTACTGAAAAACAGTGCCTGTGACTCAAATAAACACCCAAGAAGTGTGAAAGCGTGGAGAGCAAGTAACACGGTAAGTGGGAGATGCACTTAGAAAGGTAGTTTGGAAAGAGTTCGTAGAGGTCTTGGAATGTCATTCTTAATGCACTTGGAGTCGGCCTGCAAGGAACACGTTCAGTCCTTTCCCAGATGGCTGAAGCTCAGTGGTGGCTGCTCTTTATGAACAGGGCACACCCTCCTCTCCCCTTTGCCTTAATCCCCAGCACTTTCTACTGCAGTAGTTCTGAGCCCTTAAGTGTGGGGAACTGCATTTCAAACAAATTCTCGGGTGCTGCTGCTGCTGGTCCAGGGAGCACACTTTGAGAACCACTGCCTTACTGTATCTTGGACACTAAGGTGGGGGAATCAGTTGCTATTTATCATCAAACTGGTGCTGTGGTTTTCCCCTTACCTGGTATTTCAGGCATGTGATACTACTTTCCTGGTGTTGGTAGAACTTGGGTTTGCAACTTTGGGTGTAATCAGTTTAGAAGGGTTGGGCCTAAGAGTCACAAGAGAGAAAGGCCAGAGAGAAAGAGATTTGGGGGTGTCTGAGGCTCATGCTAGAGCAGGCCTGTAGCAGTTGAAGCTGTATGTGTGAGCTCCTCCCCAGGACAGTGTGCAGGAAGAATGCGTCACGGGTGAACAGAAAAATCTCAAAGGACACTGGCAGTCCTGCTTTAAATAAAAGGTGAAAGAATAGTCACTGTTTAAAGAGGAGGTTGGAGGGGATATGCAAAGGGGTGGGAGGAGAGCGGAGAGAGCTGGTGATGGGCAGTTCTTGGCCTTGTTCTTGCAGAGCACTGCTGGCAATCAGCTGAGGCCAAAGCTTAAATAGTTAAACAGTGAAGTTCTCAGGTAAGCTCATGGTCTATGGGAGGACAGGAAGCAGGTGTCTTGTTACCCTTGCCCACAGCATGCCTGGTAACCTGCTGTTGCTCTGAGGCCCTGCTTGTTGTGAGCAGTCGACTCTGAGGCTCCAGTGGTGCAGTTAGCTTGGATCTAAGCATGGTGAGCACCATGTCACCCTCTCCCCCGCTTTTTTTTTCCTGTAATCTGGCATGTTAGGTAGGGTGGAAATGTGCCCTGTCTTCTCATGGCCATGGGAGAGGGGTGTGTGTTTATTCTGGATGATTCTGTTTTGGGGGTATGTTAGGGAAGAGGATCCAAGAAAGGAAGGCAGAATGGGAGCTGAAACTGAAAAGGTGGGTCCGCAGCATCCTGTGGGCCGTGTCAAGACCAGGCGAAGGGGTTTGCACTTGGTGCTGTGACAAGAAGGAGCCACACTGAGCTAGAGAGTGGGGAACAGGTATGTGGTTAATACACCTGGGAAGCCCTAGTGCCTGGAGCAGGGCTGGGCCCAAGGAAGTGTACCTTCAGTGAATGAATGAGTTGGAAGTTTGAGGGAAAAAGACTGAGACTCTAATCATAGTACAGTTTTGGGAAGAATAACCCCAAAAATCAGTGTTGAGTAGTTCAGAGTCCACAAGCTTTGGAGCCAGATGCCTGTGTACTGGTCTCCCTAGCTGGGGAAAGACACTCAACCTCTCCAAACACCAGTTTCCTTTTTTGTGAAATGGGAATAATAATCCTGCATCTGTTTGTAAGTTCGTGTGTGGACTCCCCGGGTTGTGAGTGCCATGCCCTCGCCTCTCTTCCACTTCATACAGTGATCTGTCACTGCCTTCCACAGATGAAGAGCTCAGCAAGGTCAGGTGCTTTCCTGGAGGCCCTTCCCCTCTGCTAGCCCAGCCTCTCCTCTCCTCAAGGCCTTTCTCCTTCATGAGGCCAATGGCCTTTCTTCTTTGACTACATTTATATGTCTGAATCACTTAATCCAGAAAGAACTTGATTAAATGGGGTAACATGTGTCTCAAAGCAACTGTGAATAGCATAGAAAGGTGGAAAATGAAATATAGAAGTCTTATAGCCTTCCTTTCCATTCCCTAGAGGCAGCCATTGCTGACAGTGTTTTGTCCATCTTTCAAGAATTGCCCATGCTGGGGAAATCCTGTAGATAAATGAATGTATGCATGAATAATAATTATATATTTTATATAACAGATACAGATTATTCAAAATATCTTTAGTCTGTGTAAGGCCTATCTATCTGACCATCTCCTATACATGCAACATCCATCAATTTATTTATTTATTATTTTATACTCCCATTGCCCTCTTTTCATGGGAGATCATTCCAGTGTGACATATAAATGACATATGTGGAAATAATTAATATTTATAAATATTATTTATAATTAATAAATAATTGTGTGAGCTAGTAAATGTGATTATATTTATATCATTAAACCAAATGAAAGCCTGTATATATATATTAATATGAGATTATTACAAATCAGTATATGTAAAGCTGCCTTATACTTATCAATAGCAGTATTTTATTTTATAACAATTCCATTTGTATTCCTTATTGTACTTTGCTTTCTTTTTTTTCTTGTACTTCATTTTTTTTTTTTTTAAATATTTTTTTAGTTGTAGATGGACACAATGTCTTTATTTATTGCTTTGTATGTGGTGCTGAGGATCAAACCCAGGGCCTCATGCATGCGAGGCAAGCGCTCTACCACTGAGCTACAGTCCCAGCCCTGTACTTCATTTTTATAAACAATACTACAATGACAATTTTTTCTGAAGCATCTTTACACACGAGTTTGTTTATAGAGTAAATTGTAGTTTTTTTTTTAAATGACCTATTTTATTTATTTATTTTTATTTACTTTAAATTAAACTATTTATTTTTATGATTTTTTTCCTTTTTTTTTTTTTGCAGTGCTAGGGGGTAAAACCTGGGCCCTTGTGCATGCTAGGCGAGTGAGTGTTCTACCTCTGAGCTACATCCCCAGCCCAAATCATAATTTATAGTAGTGGAATATTCACTTTGAATTCCCATTGATATCATCAAACTACTATTCAGCTCAGTTCCTAGCACAGCAAAAATTGAAGGAAAAATGTTCCTTCTGGACTGAACATAATCTGTGCAGAGACAGTGCAGTTATCTTGAGCCCTTCCTGGCAGGGGTAGACATCATTTCACTTACATTCCAGGGAGAAAACAGCCACGTGATTGTACCTTACTTCAGGGGAAGTTGGGAAATGGAGTCCACCCATGCGCCACTGGAATCCTGTAATGACAGAAGGCAAAGATTGGGTGTCTGGTAGGAAGTTTTGCCACCATGGCAAATGGTTAGACATTGTCCTGAGGCACATGTAGGGTTGCAGAAGGACCCAGTTATACATTTGAAAGCTCCCCCTGACAAAGTTCTCTGCTAGGGACTCCTGCAGTGGGTCTGGAAGAGTTCACTGAGGACCTACTGTGTGCCAGGCACTAGGCTGGGTGCTCATTCTTCACCATGATTCTGATAAATGGGTCTTCTGATCCCTCATGCATTCAGGAGGCTGAAAGGGAAGGGACTTGGCCAGGGCAGAGGATTCAAATCTGTACCTGTGTAATTAATTGCAAGGCCCACACCCTTCCTTTCCATGGCTCTAGCCACGTCAGTGTGTACTGCTCACACTGTAACCACTTGGCCCTCTTGGTCTCTTGGTGACCAGCTGGACAGTACATGTAGCCACACACACCTTGTTTAACTTGGACTCTCTTCTCATTTTTCAGGCTGTCTTTCAGCTCCTTGGCCAGCTGCCGTGGCCTTGGTGGCATCAAAGCGCAGTGGTCAGCCCAGGGCTTCTCCCCTCCATGCAGTCCACAGCTACCACTGCTGAGGGTATTAGCAGCCCCCACTTTGGGGCCTACACACTCCCCACCTTCAAGTTCCAGCCTCGCAATGAGAGCATAGACTGGAGGCGTATTAGTGCCCTGGATGTGGATCGTGTGGCCCGGGAGCTGGATGTAGCCACTCTGCAGGAGAACATTGCTGGTGTCACCTTCTGCAACTTGGACCGAGAGGTGTGCAGCCGCTGTGGGCACCCTGTGGACCCAGTGCTGCTCAAGGTGTTGCGCCTGGCACAGCTCATCATAGAGTACCTGCTGCACTGCCAGGACTGCCTGAGTGCCAGTATTGCCCAGCTGGAGGCACGGCTGCAGGCCAGCCTGGGCCAGCAGCAGCGGGGCCAGCAGGAGCTGGGCCGCCAGGCTGATGAGCTCAAGGGCGTGCGAGAGGAGAGTCGCCGACGTCGCAAGATGATCAGCACCCTGCAGCAACTGCTGATGCAGACAGGTGTTCACAGCTACCACACGGTGAGGAACCACCATGGTGCACAGGGTGGGGAGAGTGGGAGGCTCTGTGCCCCAGCCACCAGGCCCCCTGGCCAGTACAGTCCTGGGCCATAAGGCCACTGTGGATCATTCTCATTGGTTAGGAATAAATTTTAGAGATGTTGCTTATGGTCTGAGATACTGAGTGTGTCTTTTTTTTTTTTTAATTTTTTTTAGTTGTAGGTGGACAGAATATCTTTATTTTATTTTTATGTGGTGCTGAGGATCGAACCCAGTGCCTCACACATGCTAGGCGAGCACGCTACTGCTGCGCCATAACCCCAGCCCCCTGAGCGTGTCTTATCAGGTTCTACTCTGTGTTTATGTTTATATATGTGTGTGTAGCTGTACACATGTGAGAGATATGTATGGAGGGTGGTGTACATGAAGTAAGTATGTGTATAAACACATATACAGGGTGCATGTCTAGTGTGTGTATTTGTGATTATATGGAGGATATGTGTATGTGTGTATGGTTGTGAATATATGTGTTTAATGTGGGTATGTGAATCTTGGAAGTACCTCAGGAAATGATATTTGTGTTTATGTAGAGTAGTGGCATGTCACATATGTTTGGAGTGCTTTATTATGAAGGGTATATATAAAGATGTACTTTGTGAGCTGGGGTTGTAGCTCAGTGGTAGAGTGCTTGCCTTGTATGTGTGAGGCACTAGGTTAGATCCTCAGCACCACATAAAAATAAATAAATAAAGGTATTGTGTCCATGTACAACTAAAAAAATTTAAAAGAAACTTTACAAAAAAGGTGTACTTTGTGTGAAAGCACGGTGTATAAGTGTATAAGGAAGTGTGTTTGTACTTATGGAGGGCGTGTGTATGGATGTGTGTGTGAAGAAATGAAGAACACGTAGTGCATGTGCCTAAGTGTGTGTTTATGGAGGGCGTGAACGTTTGTGGATGGAGTGTGTGTGTGGAGAATGTGCTGTGCAAAGATGTGTGTGCGTAGAATCAGTGTGTGGCAAAGGAATAGTAGACCTCATTTTTTCACCCAGGTGATGGTTCATTATCCTGAGCAGCATTTGAACATTGGAATCTATCTCCATGGAAAGTGAGAACTGGAGACACTGGCACTTTAATAAAGTGTCACAGTGGCCAGACCCTGAGGGTATGGGCATAGATCATGCTAGTTTAGGTTTCAAGAAACTCATAGTTTGGGGGTGAATGGCTGACTTGTTTTTTACCCCTTGACAATACTTTTGACACTAGATTCTAGCCCCCAAATCATCAATTCTTTTTTTTTGTTTGTTTGATACCAGGGATTGAACTCAGGGATACTCAACCACTGAGCCACATCCCCAGCCCTATTTTGTGTTTTATGTAGAGACAGGGTCTCACTGAGGCTGGCTTTGAATTTGCGATTCTCCTGTCTCAGCCTCTCAAAGTGCTGGGATTACAAGCATGAGCCACCGTGCCCGGCTCCATATCATCAATTCTAATCATAATTCCTCTTCTCCTCCTCCTCCTCCTCTTCTTCCTCCTCCTTCTTATTTTAATTCTTTTATTCTTTTTGGGGGAGTACCAGGGATTGAACTTAGGGGCATTCAACCACTGAACCACATCCCCATGCCCCCTGAGTTGCTTAGTGCCTCGCTGTTGCTGAAGCTGGCTTTGAACCCATGATCCTCCTGCATCAGCCTTTTGAGCCACTGGGATTACAGGCAAGTGCCACCATGCCTGGGCCCAGATCAATTCTTCAACACCAGCTGGGAGTTCTTTTTTTTTTTTTTCTGGTAGTGCGGGGGAATTGAACTCAGGGCCTTGAGCATGCTAGGCAAGTGCTGTACCACTGAGCCACATGAAGACTTTTTATTATGAAAAATTTGAAACATGTATCAAAGCAGAGAGGATAATACAATGAACCTTCAGCTACATACTGTCTAGCCCAGCCAATGTTGAGCCAATGCCATTTCATATATTTCCCTACCCACTTTCTCCCACTTCTGGGCTACTTTAAAGTGTATTAGTCATATGCTTCTGTCTGTAAGTCTCAGTATGTAACTCTAAAGGTCAAGGAATCCCATTTTGAAACATAAACACACCACCATCATTACCAATCAGTGTTCAGAGTTCCCCAGAGCATTGGTAGTATTAGGCAGATGTCACCCACTAAATCAAATTCTTCCACCCAGTAAATCAAATTCTTAATTTCTTTCTTTTTTTTGGTGGTGCTGGACATCGATCCCAGGGCCTCGCCTGTGCTAAGCTTGTGCTCCACCACTGAGCTGCATTCCCAGCTCCTCAAATTCTTTGTTTCTGAAGTAGACTAAGGGTCCCAAGGGAAGGGGTGTTTTGATATATAGAAGATCCGAGGTCATCTCAGGGGATCTAATGCCACACTCCCAATTGCTTCCCTCTGTGCAGTGCCACTTATGTGACAAGACGTTCATGAATGCCACTTTCCTCCGGGGCCACATCCAGCGCAGGCATGCAGGAGTGGCAGAAGGAGATGAGTCAGGTAGTCGTTGGGGGCCCCCCTCGGGTCTGAGGAAGGGCATGGGCTGGCATTCAGTGGGCAGGGGCACTTTACCCCATCTGTACCCTTAGAGTCTCATCATCCAGGTGGGGATGGGGTGACCCACTGTCCACAGAGAGAAATCCCACAGGGGGCTGGATGAGTTGTTGATTGCCTGTCTGGGGAAGAGGAACCGGGAGTGGGGCAGGTAGGTTCCAGTCTTAGCTTTGTCCCTATCTATGATGTCACCTTAGTCATTGCTCCCCCTCTGGACTTCTGTGGACTTCCTGGTGAATGGGACAGGCAGATGGGATGACTTTGAAGGATCCTTGCCTCCTAGCTGTCTGTGAATATGCAATTCTGTGATGCTAGCCTTGAAGGAGCTTAAATGCGGTAAAGAAACAGATTAGTTTTTGATTTTTCCATATACTTGAGCTTATCATAACTTAACCACTTAAACATTTTACCATTTTAAATTCCAAAATGTGTGCCAAGGTGACATTTTGTTCCCATAGAGAGTTCGTCATACTTTATGTCTACTCTTTGAGGTTCAACAGGAATAGCTGTACAGTAAGATAAATCTAAAGATATAATAATATAAAAATCCCATTAAAGAAAACATTTTTTTTCTATTTTCTATCATTTGAATTCCCTTTTTAAAATAGTTTTGTATACCTAGCCTCTATTCGTTTTTATGTATCTAATTCTTAGTCCTGCATTGGAGGCTGCAAAAGAAAAACAGATTTCCCTGTCTTAAATACTGGTTTGTTGATAAAAATATTCTTGTAAAAACAAGAATATAGGAAAGAGAAAATAAAAACCATGGGCAATATCACCAACAGTTAATATTTTGGTGTACTGTCACTTTTTTTCTGTGTACATATATAATCATAATATGCAATTTTGACTATTGCTTATTTTCACTTAGAATATATCAAATTTTGTGCACTAAATTATCTTTGAAAATAGGATTTTTGATAACTGAATCATTATATCATGTGGCTATCATAACTTATTTCATAATATTCTCCCACTAAATATGTGGGTTATTCAATATTTTCCCTGTTATTTATCACAGGATGATTGACATTCTCCTATGTAAATCTTTGTGCACATCTCTTAATAGTTCCTTTTGTTTTGGTACCAGGGATTGAACTCAGGGGCACTCGACCCCTGAGCCACATCCCCAGCCCTATTTTGTGTTTTATGTAGAGACAGGGTCTCACTGAGTTGCTTAGCGCCTCGCCGTTGCTGAGGCTGGCTTTGAACTCACGATTCTCCTGTCTCAGCCTCCCAGAGTGCTGGGATTACAGGTGTGCGCCACCACGCCCGGCCCTTAATATTTCCTTAATGTAACGAGTAGGGAAATATGTTCTTGAGGCCACTTTTGCTACATGAATGTTCATGACATTTTATTCTGTAGCAGCGGGCTCCCGAGAGGCCCAGCTCTCCTATTCCACACTCACCCGAAATCTCTTTACTAAACCCAAACAGTTATACTCCTTCTAAAAATCACTTGTTTCAAAAAAAAAAAAAAAATCTAAACTGAGAAAAACACCTCTTTTCAAAGAAAAAGATTTGAACTTTAATAATAGTACCATCTATCTAGAAATCACTAAATAATACTTTAAAATCTAACAAACGATTGGACATAATTGGTGTCTTTATTAATCCTTAACTCTTGCTTTTATTTGTATGTATTGCAGTTTTTATAATTTATTCTGGATTATTTTTTAGCTTAAAAATTGGAACTAATATTAAGAGAGAGACTGTGTTCACACACAGAAATGGTGCCGCAATGAGATAATGCACAACTTATCTAGATTTAATCATTTCACAGTGTGTATATACTTCAAAGCATCACATTGGGTATGATAAGTACACACAATTTTGTCTGTCAATTAAAAATTTTAAAATAGACACTTAAAACAACCTTTATTAAAATTTTTTTCCAGGCTGCCTTTCTTTTCACTTGAAATTTAAAACTATACATTTAAATGATATTACTGAAAAAAGACTTTAAAACTACAGTTATTTTCATTTCTTTACATTTTCCTCTGCTGCAATGATACATGATATGTTCTTCGCATCAATAAACGGCATATGCACGATGGAATTCTGTTTCTGGTACTCCAGTAATTTAGCATTTCCATGTGACTGTACTGTCAGAATGCTTATTTTAAATGACAGTACAATAATAGTTCACATTTATTGAGCTGTCATGTAGGCACTACGCTGAGCATTTGTATTATCACATTTCATCCTCGCCAACCCCCTCCGAATTGGGTGCTGTTGTGATTTCCGTTTTGCAGTTTGGGGAAACAGAGTTAGGAAGGTTATGTGCTTTGCCCAAGATCAGTGAATTGAGTGGCAAAGCTGGTCTTGGACTGAGGTGGGATTGCAGTGGCAAGAAACTACCTTCCAGTACCTTTCCACCCTCTCTTGTCATGAACCCCCCAGGAAAACAGAAGAAACAGGAGCAGCCTGTGGAGGAGATGTTGGAAGAGCTACAGGCCAAGCTAAAGTGGACCCAAGGGGAGCTGGAAGCCCAGAGGGAAGCCGAGAGGCAGCGACAGTTCCAGGTAGGCACAGAGGAAACAGGGAGACTTAGGCTGTGGGCTACTTAGACCTCTGATGCACATGAATCCCACAGGGCTGAAATTCCAGCTGTCACCAGAGCTGGGAGTCAGAGCCAGAATAGTACCTTCTTGGATGTGGCAAATGATTTTAGGTAGTCTGGAAGGGAGAATCAAATTGTTTTGCCTGTGTGGCCAAAAGTAGAGTGGAGAGTTCCAGATTCCTGCCTTGGTCAGCACCCCTGAAGCCACTCAACTTGAATTTTAACTCCTTACACTACCCTATTAGTTGGTTTTCTGAGGACAAAGACAGTTTGATTCAGAAAGCTCCAGAACCCAGCCTGGAAGAAATGTTAAATAGTAAATATTTGCTGAATAAAAAGACAAGCTTACTGCTGATTCCTTTATTTATTCATTCATCATTCATTTTCTCTGCATGCATTTATTGAGCACCAACTATGCCAGGCATTGCCAGGAATATAAAGAAAGAGAAGACAAGTCCTATCCTCAAGGGACTTCACAATTTAGGTACGGATGGTTTAGAAGAGCCAGTTCTAGGTCCAAACAATGGGAATTGTGGGACAAATGCCCTTTGGATCTCCATGGTGACATGCATGGATGGGAACTTTGCAAATTCTCGGCAATATTTTCTATGCTGTGAAATTAATGATTATATTGTTCTTGCTTTTTTCTCCCTTCTTCCTTTCTTTTTTTTCTTTTTTCTTTTTCGTAGGAAGCAGAGTTCACTCGTCAGAGGGAAATAGAAACTAAGAAGCAATTTGATGAATGGAAAGAAAAAGAGCGGACCAAGCTTTATGGGGAAATAGACAAGCTAAAACAATTATTTTGGGATGAATTTAAAACCGTTGCCAACCAGAACTCTACGCTAGAAGAGGTGCCCAACATAAAAAGCATGTCTAAGTTCTTTTTTTGAAAACCTGCTTATTCTTAAAAATTCATTTCTTAGTCTACATTAATTTTATTTATTTTTATTCAGTATATAGATGGGTGTATGTTGCTTTTGTTAGTGCAGTGGTGATATATTTTTAAAAATAACCAGAGGTAGATGGAAAGACATTTCTGTCTCTTTTGTGTTTTATTTGGTGCTGGGGATTGAACTAGAGCCCCATATGTGCTAAGCAGGCTCTCTGCCACTGAGCTAAACCCTTAGCCCTTGGTATTTCCTCTTTGATCCAATTTTCTATGCCTTTTCCTTCTCACACTCTGCTAGCTCTGGAATCACTGGACTGGGCTCTGGTGTGCAAAGCCAGTTCTTCAGGCGACACTCAGGACTTTTTGTTTTGTGGAAGAGAGGCAGGAGGCCCCAGTGGGTGGCCTAGGGTGCTGAGCTCTTTCCCTGGACTCTCAGAGTCTGGTTCTCCACAGTATATTCCAGACTGAGGAAGAAATGACGCTCAAGGTTTTGAGTAGGGCAGAATTTTAGTGGACTTGAAAGAACTCTCTTGGGTTCTGTCCTTCCGTGGGAGCTTGCTTCTCCTGTGCAAGGGCTGAGCCTTGAGGACAACCGTTGTGAAGGGCAATGCTGATTCATGTGAACATTTGCGGGCATGTGGGTGTTTAGTAAGGACTAGTTGGGGTTTGTGGTTGGGGGAAAGTGTGCCCTTCTGACACTGTATTGGAGTAAGGTGTAAAAGTCAACATGACTAGATCTTCTTCTGAATGAAATGATTCCCTGGCCTTTTCAGAAACTGCAGGCACTGCGGTCCCACAGTGTGACAGAGTCCCACCTCGGATCATTGCGGGATGAGGAATCAGAGGAGCTACTCAGGCAGGCCCAGGAGCTCCAAGCCCTGAGAGAGAAGATGGAGATTCAGGTGATCATCCTCTGTGCTGTCCAAGGTTCCAGAGCAAGCCCAGAACCTTGTTATCCCCCAAAAAGCCTCTTATTTTTGCGGTATGGATTTAGGGGAATTGAAAGACATTAAAGGTCTATATTTTCAGATCTTGTGCCAATGCATGAGAGGGTAGAGCACGGTTCTCAGGCAAGGCTGGTGTTAGTTGTACAAGGTCTGACTTGGCTGACATCTTTCCAAAATATATACAAACATAAATGAGGTGGGCTCATATTTGACACCTTTGTTGAGATTTTTATCCTGACCCAGTTGAAAACAATTCAGAAAGTATGGCAATCTGCTGGATTTGTAGATATTTAGGATGGACCCAGTGGTGTGATGGTAAATGAACAACAAAACTAGCTCTCTGGAGCTAAAATAAAGCTTT
>PVHX01024621.1:0-23686 GCA_004024805.1 Geosciurus inauris | reverse complement strand
AGGGAACACCTGCACTAATTACACCTTGGTGAAGAAATACAATAGGAATACATGTATACAAAGCAGATCAGCAGAGGACAGAATCTGGTAGGAGTGGGGCTGAGACAATATAAGGTTATCAAAATGGAATCTGCAATGTGAATCTGAAATGAAGAATTTCAAGGTAAACATCAGGGAAATATACAAATCCCCCTTTCTAAAAAACTAAGGGCACTGAGCTACCTATGGCAGTATCAATGCACAGTTTAGAAATTAAAGAAAGGAATAAAAGGGTATTCAGAAAGCCATTTATTCTTCTAACAAATATTTGAATTTGTAAAGCTATTTGAACTGAGGAGGACTGAACTGTGGGCAAAATAGGAAAAAAAAATTCTGCCTTCATAAAGCTTATCTTCCAGTGAAATAAATACACATTTTGTACAGCATGTTAGAAATGGTGAGGAAAGAAAATCAGGGAGAAGGAGTAAGAGAGTTGAAAACAAAATTTTCAAAAGTGAATTAGGATTTGCCGCAATGATAAATTACTGTTGGATAAATGAGGTGAGGAATGGAGCCAACCAGGTATGAAAGGGCTAGTGTAACAGGCAGAAAAAATAAATGCAAAAATGCTAAGGTGATAGCATACTTGAGTATGACTGAAGAGTGTGACATGGTTTATTCAAACTGAGTATGTGAGCAAGTAGCAAATGATGAGATCAGAGAGAGCAAGAAGTCAAATTACACTGGCTCTCACAGAGCATTAACTGGACACTGGATCTGAGTAGATCAGTGAGTAGTTGGGGAAAGCTTTGGAAGTCTTATGTTGTTGTTGTTATTTTGCTTTAAATAAAATAAATTTATTTTAACTTCAGAAAAGCATATAAATATGAGCACATAAATTGTATATATTACGGGGTACCATGTGATAGGTTAATACATGTGTACATTGTGTTATGTTCAAATCATGGTAAACACATCTATCTTCTCAAATATTTGTCATTTCTTTATTGTGAAAACATTCAAATTCTTTTAGATTTTTGAAATATGTAGTACATTATCATTATCTATAGTTACAAGAGCACACCGGAAATTCTTACTACTATATAACTATAATTTTAAACCCACTGCTTGACCTTTTTCCATTTAGAGCATCATGACTAAGGGCTGATCAACATTGTTAAAGAATTATTTTTGCTTTGGGGTTGAGGATATAAGATGGGAAAGAGTGGTTAGAGTACAAAAGGGGAACAAGTGAGGGGAATAGACTGCAGATCAAAATGAATAATAAGCTGGGTGCGCTGGCACATGCTTGTAATCCCTGCACTTTGGGAAGCTGAGACAAGAAGATCGCAAGTTCAAAGCCAGCCTCAGCAACAGCGAGGCGCTAAGCAACTCAGTGAGACCCTGTCTCTATATAAAACACAAAATAGGGCTGGGGATGTGGCTCAGTGACAGAGTACCCCTGAGTTCAATCCCTGGTACCAAAAAAAAAAAAGTGAATAATAACAGAGAGCAGCAGTAGTGTGAAGGCGGTGAGGCATAGCTGGACTCAAAATATTCTGAAGACAGATTTGGATATGAGGGAAGTAGGAGTTGAGGAAATTTTTAAGAATGTTTTTTTTTTTTTGCAAATGAAAGGATAAACCTGTAATAAGCTGAGATATAGAAGGCTATGGATGTAAGTGGTTTAGAGTAAAGATCCAGAATTCAATTTTCAACATGATGTTTGAGATATTTATTAAACATTCATTTGCAGCTGTCAAATAAGTAGTTGGACACTCTTGAATAAGTGGAAAATCCTGGCTAGAGACAAATTTTGGAATCCTCACTTCATAGGCTAATGGAAATTAGTGAAAGGAAAAGAAGAGAGAGCCAATGACTGAGCCCTATAACACCTCAATATTAAAAATTCCAGAGAAATGAGGAACCACCCAACAAAGAAGCAAAAAGGAGAGGCCAGTAAACATAACACTATGATTGAGTGTTTTCACCCATGAGGGAGCTTGCTTTAAGCTCCCAAATGAAACCCATTTCTCCCCTACCTGAACAACTCAGATAGCAAGCTAGGTGGACTAAAAAAAGGAGGTGATATTTTCCAGGCCAATCAGATCAGCCAGACCACTGAAGTGACAAATTACAACATGGTTATTTTCCTGTTCTGACTCTAAGGGAAGGTCAGAATGGGAACATTATAATAAACAACATGTGCTTGCAACTTGATATAAAGCTCAACGTCAGTACCCAGAATTATCCAGGAGTGTTCAATGCCAGTGCTAAAGGGTACAGGGTAGCTGCTTAGAGAACAATGCTGATGTAACCCCATGCAGAGTAGTTCACAATTTTTTTTCCTAATCTGAATACAGTTTAAATCAAATTATATGTGGAACCCAAGATAGAAGACATATAGGTGGAATTTGTTTGATACAGAAGTAAAAAAAAAAAACAAAAACAAAAAACTGCCAATTCAGAGTCCCTGCCAAAGCTATTTGTGAGTCATTTGACATAATCCAGAGCTCATGCAAACCCTATAAACATGGATTCGAAAACATTGGCAGAAATTTTAAAAGAAAACCATTCAGAGATGAAAATAACTGGCAGTAAGTACTCAGGGAAGGTCTTTGTAGTTGTCAGAGAAAAAAGGACCTAACAGAATAGAGTGTCATTTCGAAGTTTTATTTTTTCTTCCCACAATATGATACTCAGTCACAAAACCTCTGGTACTACGGATATCAGCATAAGGGGAGTAATTGGGGAAATTTTTAAATGAATTTTTGTATAAAGAGAGGAAGAAAATATATGGTCTAGGAAAAAGGCCATTGTGCCTAAGAATGGAAGTATACAGTGAGGTTTAGCCACTTCAGGAAAAGATTAACTATAAGGTAAGGAGAAAATGCACTTAAAAGTTTGGTTTTTTTTTTTAATGAATGAAAAACAAGATAATGAGTATGCCTTTTTATAACTCTCACGGGGAAAAACAGTTGCAACAAAGAGTATATATGATAATGAACCTACAATTGCACCTAGTATCTCTCTATTTTAATCAAATGGAGATTAGCCTTCCACCAGCACTAAGTGAAAGTGTGAATTGAATAAAATCTTGTGGGGACCCTCAGGAGGAATACCGCAATTTATTTAGAGATGTGAGAGTTTCAGGAGGTATTCAAAACAGTGAAAATTCAGATGTTCGAAATGTATGGAATAAATTTAACACAGCGGACAAAAAGGAATGTGTGATATTAAAAATGCTTGTTAAAATGGTGAATATCTTAGGCAAATTTAAATGACTTCCAATGATGTGTCCTTAACCTCATCTACCTACTAAATAGAATTGGGACATTAATTTTTCTCTTTAAAGCTGAAAGATGTATCACTAGTTTATAAATATAAGCAGTTAAATGGTATCCCTAAGATGTCAAAATGACTTATATTTATAGTGTAAAACTCAAACCACATTCTGATTTCAGACCACATCTATAGTGTATCCATAATTATATCCTATAGGTGTGTGGGTATAGTTCCTAAAAACTAGACACTTGAAAGATGAATAAATATTTTATTAATCTTCATAAGTCTGTGGACCTTTTCTTGTACAAATTCAATGCAAAAAAATAAAAATTACATGGAATGGAATTAACTCATTTTTCTTCCTAGAAGAATTGTGGAAATTCTGTACATGATAGATTTTTTTTTTTTTTTTGTATTGTCATAACTTCAGCGTTTAGAACAGTGTCTCACATACAGTAGCAACTCAGGACTAAAAAGAACCAATTAAAAAAAGAAAGAAAGAAAAGAAAACAAAGAAAGTAGCAATTTGGTGAATATGAATGAATGAAACAGCACACACAGACCAAAACATCAACACTATCCCTGACTGGTCAGGCAAATGTCCACTTTAAACAAGCTATTTTGCCTGGTCGAATTATAGGCTCGCATAGGAAGGAGGCCTTCAAACATATATTTCCATTTTAGAAAAAAGCATTAGTTATCTCACAATTATAGATAGCACTCTGTAGTTTTTGGTTAAAATAGAAACAACAATATGTGGTGATGAAAACAAACTAAAGGAGTTAAATAATTACTTTCTGCAATGTCACCTAGCCAATAATCAGCAAGTATGAGGGAAGGAGGTAAACCTTAAAGCACCACCAGGCAGTGTTAGGTTTTCCTCTCACATTAAAAGTAGGCCAAAACAGGTTAAAAGAAAGAAAGAAAGAAAAAGAGTCCAAACGAAAAGAATCAAGGGTAGATGTAATTCAGTTTTACGGTGGCCCAAAAGACATAAATATTCAACTTTTTTCTTTCCTTTTTAATATTAACTTTGCATTCTTAAAAGAAACTGTGTGTGTGTGTGTATGTAAGATGAAAAGAGAAAGGAAAAAAATCTCTCATCCTAAGTCTGTTTATCATAATCAATCCTTGTGTGATTATTATATTGTAGTTACCATTTAATATGAAATATATATTCACACATGCAATTAATTATAAATTATTTTATATTGAAACAGCAAGCCCACATATAAATAATAAATAAATAAAATAAAGATCCATAGTAAAATAATATTTTCTTCTCCTATTATCCCAGATTGTTTTGTTTTTAATTTGAGTAGAAGGCTTATTACTATATTGCTTACATTACAATTACTTGTATATTTCTCTCCCTCAATTCATTGATAGTGATCTTAAAGAGCATGGATAATGGCTTATTTGCCTTTAGCTCTGAGATATTGATGGCTGAATCCTAAAATGTGGCAGATAAATTCATATTTCAATTTCTACAACTACAAACCAAGATCAGAAGCCTCAGGAGAAGAAGGATCCTTACTCATGACTACACTTTCTATGACTAGAAGGAGTTAGTATAATATCTGTGGAACAGTTTATTGTAATTGTATATCCTTATGAAGAATCACAGACATAGGCATATGTAGAGTATGATATAGTAACGCACATTAGTTGAAAGAACATACACAAGCATACCTAAAAAATCACATGCTGACTTAGTTAAATCAGGACACTAGGGAAATTTTTAAATGGAAATTATTGTGTATTAGCTAAAGATAATTGAGTTTTTGAATTGGAAGTCTGTTTTGAATAGGGTAGTGTTAACCACATCATTTTCCACCTAAGATGTGATCAAAGTAAGACTGTGATAGTGGGATTAAAAAAACCAAAAACAAGTTTTACTTAATATATTTTTATCTCCTATAAACAAGATGGCTACATTTTGGGCACTACTAAAGAGCTGCCCCCAAAATTCACTATTTTATTGATTAGAACATTATACTAACAATTCTTTATAGTGAATCAGCTGTCAGATTTTCTGTATTGATTGGTTGTTCCAATTCACCCATCATTCCCTTGCCAAGGGAAAATATTCCATGTGACATGGTGAATAGGAAAGCACTGTTGCAACGGAAGAGGCAGGTGATTGGAAAGTGAATCTTCATTTCTGCAAGCACTTAATGTCAAAATACACTCTTACATTATTTGGCAACAATACATACTTCTAAATATGTTCAGGTGCTTGCTTTACATTACTCAAATGTCAAGTTGCAAATCCAGAAAAATATATGATAGATACTTGCTTGATAATCCTTGTATACTGTGTTTTTTTAATTATTATCTTCCTAGGTTTAGTGGCAGGCAAATCCTACATTCTGTATGTTACTTCAGCATTTTATACTCACTATTATCATTTCCTAATTTTCCCCCTCTCTTTTATTTTTGCTCCCCTAGACTATTTACTATGTGTGCTTTGCCTTAGGAATCTGTGATAAAGAGAAAATGATCATAGGTCACATGATATTGAAGCTGATAAAATATCTTAAAGATAAGCCCTTCTGAGTTTAACCATAGGCTGTGAGCAGATTTTAGACAGTGACATACTCCTTGGTATATAAGTTTTGGTCTTTTAAAGAATTTATTGAATAGGAGTAACTACTTTTAAATCACATGTTATATAAATAAAAACATTCCTTCCAGGCACAGTAGTGCATGCCTGTCATCCCAGCGGCTCCGGAGGCTGAAACAGGAGAACCATGAGTTCAAAGCCAGCGTAAGCAATGAGAGGCACTAAGCAACTTAGTGAGACCCTGTCTCTAAATAAAGTACAAAATAAGGCTGGGCAAGCTGGGCGTGGTGGCGCAAGCCTGTAATCCCAGCACTTAGGGAGGCTGAGACAGGAGAATTGCAAGTTCAAAGCCAGCCTCAGCAATGGCGAGGCACTAAAAACTCGGTGAGACCCTGTCTCTACATTAAAAAAAAAAAAAAAAAAATAGGGCTGGGGATGTGGCTCAGTGGTCAAGTGCCCCTGAGTTCCATCTCCAGTACCAAAATAAATAAATAAATAAATAAATAAGGCTGGGAATGTGGCTCAATGGCTGAGTGCCCCTGAGTTCAATACTTATTTATCCTCCACAAAAAATTTCTCTATGTTAGAGGTGATGTCAATTGTCAAAAGTGAAGGAGGCTACACCACAAATTATTTTTATGAACTGCAGAATGGATTTGTCTGTAATATGTGAATAATTGGGTAAATTTCATATAAAATGATTCCAAGTATAATATTGATGACATTATCATGGTCCCCATATAAATTAATTGATTTGCCTTACTGAGTGACACTAGATTTTACCTCACACTTAACCACTGTTTTCTAAAGTGCTGTCCTGACCCATAGGAGGAAAATATGATTGTTTTAAATAAAAATTTACAGCAGTATGCAAAACATAACCACAATCACTAAAATAAAGTCATGATTTATTTTTAAAGGACAATATATCATATATACACAATATATCTATATGAATATACACTAATATATATTCATATTTGTATAACTATGTGAAAATATACTAAACATAAAAAACAGTGTTTCTGGATATATAAAAAATGTATTTCTACAGCTTAATCTACAGACTAAATCTATAGATTTAGTCAGGACCTAAATCTATCAATCTCACTAACTGATATGTCAAGATTGTCTTTTATATGTCCAATTGGCATGGATATGTCCTAAGTACTTGTAAAGAGCAGTAAAGAAGGAATTGAAAGCCTACATTTTTCTCCTGAAATGAGAAAATCAAACCAGAAAAATCATGCTTGATTTCAGATACAGACCTTGGAATCATTATTAAAACTTGAACTCTTTGGATGGTACCCCAGGAAAGCAAGAAAACTCAGAGGGATTGGAAAGAAATGAAAGCTGAATGTCAACTAAAGACTGGTATCATGGCATCAACCAATTCTGATGTAGTGGTGGTATCATGAGTATTCAGCAATTGTATTTATCTGTAGTGTTCTGGTAGTCTAGTGATCTCCTTTAGGCATTTTATAGAAGCAAAAAAATATTATATATATATATGTTTATACATACATATATACAAAGAGGGTCTTGAAACACATTTACACATTTTACTTGAGAATAACCAGTGTTAGAGGTAGAAGTAATATTTATTGATTTCATTTTTGTGTTATTTCTACTATTTTCCAGTATTTTCTACATACACATTATTATCATTTCCTGATTTTTCTCTCCTTCTATTTTGAATTGCTATAGGGATGTGCTATGGGCTATACCTCTGATGAGAGAAAAATGATGCATAGATCTCAGAAAGAGGAAGAACAATTATCAGTGGCAATCATTGTCAGATTTTTTAAAATAAAAGCCTACCACTGGGCCTAAGTTCTTGAAAATATCTGATTTCCAGAACAGGATTTATAAAGCTAGTGTCTGTTACTCCTTTTGTAAATTTAATTAATAGGTTTTCAAATATCAACTCTTACCTTTTGCACCATTTGCAAATTTATTTTACACATTCTTCTGAATTACCCAAATATTAAAAAAAATAAAGAACTTATCCTAGCTTGAAAGGGGAGCAGGGCATTAAAGTTACCAGAAGAATTTTTTCTCTGTAAATTGAAAAATAAACTGTTTTTTAAACTGTTGCATATCAAAGGGATACGTTCCACTAGTGTAGCATATTTGGACTTAGAAAACCTCAATACTAAAGCCATATTATATTATCTGAGATACCACCCAAATATAACTCCATGAAATATTGGATCCAATATTATTTTTTCATTCTTATTAAATTAAAAAATGGCATAATAATCTTGAAAGTTAAAGCATGCCTATAACCGAAAAAAATGATGTTGAGATATAAATAGAATTTCTCTCTTGAGTGGCTTGAGTCACCTGCTGTCTATCTGGTAGGATGGAAGAAGTACTGCAAACAATAATGAAATTAATAAAGCTGGAATGGTGTGCTGAACATTATGTTCTTGGCAGGAATTAGGTGATGTTATCATAAAGGACACCTGCTTCTGGGAATGCAGTTAGAGAGCCCTACCACATGATTTCCCTGGGAATAAAAGTTACATTTTAGATGATATGCTTTATTTTGGGGATTGTTGGAGTGGGAGGTTGGAGAGGGCAGGATTTTTAAAGCACGCAGTATAGTATGCCAAATTGTTCCCATCCTCTAAACATTTCTCTTAGATACAAAACACAATCCATTACTTTGAGTTAGAGAAAAATATGCAAATTAGGAATTGGTCTAATTTTACCTACAAAAAAATTTTAATCCAGCCAGGTGTGGTGGTGCATGCCTTTAATCCCAGAGGCTCAGGAGGCTGAGGCAGGAGGATTGCAGGTTCACAGCCAACCTCCACAACTTAGGCAGATCTAAGCAACTTAATGAGATCCTGTCTCAAAATAAAAATTAAAAAGGGTTGAGGATATGGCTCAATGATTGTGCCCTTGGGTTCAATCTCTGGAACAAAAGAAGAATTAATCTATAAGTGATTCCTTTGTGTGTGTTTGTGTTTGTGTGTGTGTGTGTGTGTGTGTGTGTGTGTGTTAGGTCATAGTTGATATGTTTGAAAGCAGGTAATGGCATTATCAGTGTTTAGGCAAGGGCCATCAAAATCTATGACAATTTTTAATAAATGAGAGTCATTTGAATCCCTGAAGGATCATCACTCTCCTAGGAGAGTACTGACAGTCCCTTACAATTCTTTTCCCTGACAGCACTACTAGGAGGATGCGATCTGGTCCCAGTACCACACAGAAGAGGTACCTATGGCTTAGTTTTTGACACCACAACCTAAAGGAAAACAAAGCTTAATATGTCTTTGTTGATGCTCCAATTTTTAGAGAAATTAAATTTTAATTAATTAAAACAAACTCCTTTTATATATTCTGGTATAATATGTATTAATGCTAAATTCAGGATCAGTTATCAGTTAAAAGCACCCGCGTACTGTGTTGCTGAGGTTATCCTTAGAGTTTGAATTGTTTTCATAGGTTGCCCTCTTCTGGCTACATGTGATGCTACAGACAACAAAAGGAAAATGTTCCATGATGGGGTTTTTTTTGTTGTCTTTTCATCTAATAAATGCTTTGAAGGTTTATTAAGAAACCCCATCTTAATATGCACTTGATAGTACATCAGAATAAAAATTCCATGGATATTCTTCAGAGTTAATTATAAGTAAAATCTTGATTTATAAAAGTTCTGTATAGGCTGTAATGAAATTATTCAGTAGATACAATAAATAAGTAATTTTTAAATAACTATTAGGTTTAAGCCTTGGAAATTCATTGACCCATTAAGTTAATACAATTCTTTAATGTTATAAAATGAAATTCTAATTATATATACTATACCATTTAGGAGAAAAATTAATTTTAGCATATAATATTAATATCCAAAGAATTTGTTCTTGGTTATTTAACATAGTTGATCAACTGGACACATCAATTATTAAAGCTGGTTTAAGAAATAACACCAATATAATCAGGCCCTTGAACTATTAAAAATGAGTTGATCCTGAGCTATCTATTTAAGATTTCTAGGTCCAGTTTAAGGCAGATGATTTTGATAAATATCCATTTAGATGGCTTCTACTTTAAGTTAATAAGAACTTAACTAAAAATTAACAGCTCCTTTTTTAAAAAAAACTTTCTTTACCTGATTTCTAAAATGCAAGCAAAAATATCTATTGAGTCCACACAGCCCTTCCCCCCAAGTTTCTGCCTTCTGGTCACAATCACCTGTCAGGCTTCTGAAGCAGTTCTCTTCAGAGCTAAGAGATCCAATGGTAGTAATGTTTACAATCTCCTGTCATTTTCAATCCTGGCATGCCAAGGAGTGGCCTAGAGACAGTAGAATGGAAAAGGAAAATAAAAACAAAGGCGGAGAGATGCTGAGCAGGCTCCCTTGGGCAAACTAAATTAGTTGACCTTTCTACCTCTTTCAGATGGGAAATGGCCAAGAATAAAAGGTAAAACAAATTCTGTGGTCACGATCACAATAAGAAACAGACATAAATTAGGTCGTACAAGTCTTATAAATGTTTACATGGCATAGATCTGTCTGAGGTTTCACATTTATATGTTACAAAAATTTATTTTTATAATAAAATACTTTAATAAAATGTAGATTTCTTTGAGCTTCAAGAGCATGATTTTACTAGATAGCAAACTTAAAGTCTAGGAGTCATTTAAAATTATTATTTTGAGATGAAAAGCCATTAACCTTAAAAAAACTGATTAATTACCATTATCTTTGTTGAGTAATATCTATAATTATAGCTAGAAACTCGTAGCTTTTTTTGGGGGGAGGGGTATAGAGACTGTTGGATCTCCCATCTTTGGACATCATGTGTCTCACAGACTCTCTTCTATACTCTTCCCATATCCTCAGAATTCTGAATAATTTAAACAGAAAATTAACTTGTACAAAGGCTACTAAATTCCTCATATAACCATTAAAAAAAATAAAGGAAAAAATCTGAGAAACCTGACTTGGAAAATACAAAGGCGGCTTGGGAGTAAACAAGATGACACCAAACATTAAGCTTTTCAAGCTTTGTAGTAGCTAGCCATCACGTGAGGACACTAAACTGAAATCCAATGGATCCCAGCTTCCACCGAATTTCAGATGTGCTCTCTAGGACCTAAGTCCTTGCTGCCCAAAGAAATGAATCTGGCTGCTGCTGGGAGCCACCAGAAAGAATTCTTGTGGCAGGCAGAATTATAGTTCCCGAAAGAGGTTCACATCCTAATCCCTGGAACCTGTAAATCTGTTGCTTTATATGGCAAAAGAGGTTTTCAGATGTGATTAAGTTAAGGATCTTGGACTGGGAAGATTATCCTGGATTATTCAGTGTCCCCAGTGCAATAACAAAGGTCTTTAGAAGAGGGAGGCAGGTAGGGAAAGGTCAGAGAGTGATTTGAAGATGCTACATTTCTGGTTTGGAGGGGAAGCAAGGAACGGGAGTGGCTCTAACGGCTGGACAAGGCAGTCAAACCAATGCTCCCTGAGAACCTGCCAGAAGTCTGACACCTTGATTTTAGATCAGTGAGACAATTTCAGACTTCTGACCTTTATAAAAGTGACATGCTAAAACTGTGGTGTTTCAGTGTTCTAAATTTAGAGTGATTGTTACAGTTACAGGAGAAAGCTAATGTAATTGCCCAAAGCACATGCTTCTGTGATCACTAGCTCTCAGTTCCCATCCTGAGCCCATGCATTAGTTTTTCCAGGCCCATGGAACACTGTCCCTCACCAAGCACACAAAAGCCTGAAAAAGCCAGGGTTTCCATGGCTTTGCTGAAGCTTATAGATTGGATCCTTTCTGAGAAGTATATCATGAATATTTCCCAAGTAGGGAAGGATTTCAGGTGGTGGGGAGGCAAAGGAAGACAGGTATCTGCTATTATGGCACTTTAATATTAATATTATTCTTCAGGTTGTGTCATCATCAGCCTTTGAAAGCTTGCCATTGTAGTCTTGATAACTTTCCATTCATTATCTTCATTCTTTCCCAGATGGCTCCATTCAACAGTTCAAAGCAAAACTGTCCAAGTTCAAGCCAGGCGCGGTGGCTCACGCTTGTAATCCCAGCACTTAGGGAGGCTGAGATAGGAGAATCGTGAGTTCAAAGCCAGCCTCAGCAATGGCGAGGTGCTAAGCAACTCAGTGAGACCCTGTCTTTACATAAAACACAAAATAGGGCTGGGGATGTGACTCAGTGGTCGGGTAGTCCTGAGTTCAATCCCCGGTAAAAAACCAAAAAACTGTCCAAGTTCAAAAGCTAAGACTCCTGATTCAACTACAGAGATAAAAGCAAATTCTTCAGTCTATAACTATCTCAGATGTATTATGAAGTAGAAAAAACAGCTTTTCTATACAATTACACAGTGCTTTCATTAAAAACAAATCATATTGCTGGGCTCAGCTTATTATTACATAAACATTTCTATATAAATGCTGTACAATTTTTAGACCAATTCCTGAGTAGATAATAATTTTAATGTTACTGGCAATATTGTACTCAAATATATGTCCAGTTATTATAGTGAATATAAATTTGGATTAAAGAATTGAATTTTCATATAATCAATCAACAAATAGATGAAAAATGTTCAACATCTCTAGCAATTAGAAAAATGCAGAATTACTGCACTAGAATTACTCTACTTCATCTCACTTCAGTCAGAATAGCAATTATTAAGAACAAAAATAACAATAAGTATTAGTGAGGATGTAGGGGAAAAGATACACTCATATATTGCCAGTAGAACTGCGAATTGGTGCAAATACTCTGGAAAGCAGTATGGAGATACCTCAGAAAACTTGGAATGGAACCCCAATTTGACCTATCTATCCCATTCCTCTGTCTATACCCAAAGGACTTAAAATCAGCATACTACAGTGACACAGCCACATCAATGTTTATAGTAGCTCAATTCACAATAGCTAAACTGTGGAACCAACCTAGATGCCCTTTAATAGATGAATGGATAAAGAAAATGTGGTATATATACACAATGGAATATTAATCAGCCTTAAGAATGAAATTCTAGCATTTGCATATAAATGGATGGAGGTAGAGAATATCTTGCTAAGTAAAATAAGTCAATCTCCCCAAAAACAAAGGTCAAATGTTTTCTCTGAAATGAAGATGCTGATCCATAATGGTGGGGGGCTATGAAAGAATGGAGGAACTTTGGATTGTGCAGAATGGAGTGAAAGGAGGGGATGGGAAAGATCATGGAATGAGAAGAACATTATTACCCTATATTCATGTATAATTGGGCAGCCAGTATGACTGTGCATTGTGTACATCCAGAGAAATGAGAAGTTGTACTCCATTTGTGTACAATGTGTCAAAATGCATTCTTCTGCCATGTATAACTAATTAGGTCAAGTAAATAAGTAAATAAAAATTAAATTCTTCAGTGTTATTGATGAAAAGAAATGTGTTGGCTTAAGAGCCTGGATCAAAATTCTAGATCCTACATTAGTAATGAAATTCTCATGAAATGAATGAATGGTCTCTTGAGTATGATTCTGAATCCAGTTCTTTTTGGTAAATCTTCTGCTTACCTAACCCAAAGGTCTGATAATATGTGCAAATGAAGGGAAAACTATTTATAAGGGTGTGAAAATTATAAAATAAATATATACAAATAGTAAAAAAGCAAAATTCAAAAGAGAAGTTTTTTCCTTCTATTACAGTAGTTTTCTAGTAATAAATACAGAAAATCTAATTGTCTATTGTAGAGACTTAAAATTTAAGCCATCATCTGAACCCAGTTGCAACATATTTTCCACAGTGCAACATATTTTCCACAGTGCAACATATTTTCCACAGTGCAACATATTTTCTACTACTCAGGGTTCATACTTCTGTAAATACTTTCTTGATAACACTATCTTGCAATAGCTACAGAGCATTTGCACAGGGTAGAATTGTGTCCAAGAGCAAGGCTTTTATTCCCAACAAGCATTGTTTCCTGTTCTAGTTTTGATCTATTCTAGTTAGAATCTCAAACACTCTGCCTCATGTAAAATTGAAAGTGATCATATGTTTGTAGTGTGACTGTCATGACAAAATGCTTTAAGTGACTTGACAATGTCTTGCACACAGTAACTATTCAGTACATTTAATTTATTAATATTAGCAATGTTTGGTCAAATACAGGTTAAATATGTTTTAGTATACATCATTTGTGTCCATTCTCAGGGATATATTTGATGTTTATTTATTCCATATGCCCATCTACTGTAATAAACCTTTAAAATGTATAAATAGTAGCATTCTAAAATAGACTTCCTATAAAATACAACTCTAGGAAATATTCATTATAAAAAATTCAGAGGTGAGAAATTGGTTTGAGTTTTCTAATTTCAAATAATTTGCACAATAAGAAATTTCTCAACATAAAAGAAATGAACTTTTACATAAACTATAGTTTTTTTAATTAATCACAAGTATCATCCAAAATTGTTATACAAATATTTGCCAAAATTAGTTTTGTTATCCTATCAGATGAAATTATTTGATTTCTTTTGAATATGATCCTTACATTATTTAAAGACACATAATATATCCCATTATATATGCATACACCCACACAAAATTATCACCTCTGATCTAAAATTTCTTGAGTGTAAATTGCTCTAAACTTGTTAAAATGCAAAAGTAGTAAAGAGATCAAGTTAATTCAAAAGTACCGTAATAATTTGATGAAAGTGAAAACACAGTTTCAAGCTAAATTCTTTGCTACTTCATTCTTGTTCTTTTTTCCTTTTTGCCTTGCTTTATTATTACATTTCTTTGATGATGGGAATTACATAATATTATTAAATTCTCACCTGCACCAGGGATAGGAAAGGAAATCTACAAGCCATGCATTTAATCTCTTTTCATCTCTGAGTCGAAGAACAGCAAGCCGGGATGTGTGTAAGGGGCCCCATTTTTACTTGCAAAGGCAATCTCTGTGTCCTGGTGGCTTACACATTGATAAATACCCTCTGTGCTACACCCTCTGCTCCCAGCCACTGAACCCAGGTGAACTGATAGGTCTCTATCCTGTATAGTTCTGGGTATGCTGATTTTCAGTGACATCGGAGGTCAAACTAGAACTGCAGCTTAGTTTCTGCCTGACTAGGAAATATAATGATCCTTACACTGTGTAAATCACTCTATAATAATGATTGGGTTTATCACATTTAATATACATGCCCAACCTTTCAAGGTACTTATTACATTAATGGAAAAAATAAGACTTGTAGAGTTTATAAAATTTCATCATGGTCACATACCTGGTAATGCGGTGTCTGTGGTCAGGTTTCTGTCTGACCCATAGCTGGACTGTTGCTATATTTATTACAATATACTTCCATCTTAATAGAGTTATAGGGAAAGAAGACAGTTCCAGTTTCAGACACTTGTATCACAGCTGGCAGTTATCTTTCTTATCCAACAGATAAAAGAAAAGCCTCCATGATGGATTAGGGGTGATTACACAGAAAAAGTTTACTTTCCCTTAGGGAATATTTAATAAACCAGGCTTTGGAGTCACGTGCAGGCTACTGCATTAGATACTAGAGATTTAATGGTAAATTTCTCCTTGTCCCCAGTTTTTAGCTGCTGACAATGTTGTGGGGAATCAAACAGGCAAGTAATTGTAATACAATGTGATCCAACATATTCTGGATATTATCTGGGGATTTAGGCAGAGGAATTAAGCCATGATCATGGTTACATTAGGCAGGTCAGCAAAGAAGTACCCGAAAAGTTGACTTTTAAATTGGTTCTTGAAAGCTAATGAGGAGTTTGCCAGGCAGAGAAGGATGTGGTAAATAGAAGTCCAGAGTATTCCTAGCAGAAAAGACTTTTATAAACAAAGGAAGGAAATCATAATAAGGATCATGATATTATGTAAATGAAACTTGGATCTAATTAAACAGTGAGAACAAGTAGAAAATAGATGAGATAGAAGAGTATAAAATTACTCATAATTCCTCATTACGATAGCATCTAATGTAATTTTTTTGTTGTTTTGTGGTGGGGTGTTATGGATCTGGGAAAATATGTTGCATATATTTTTATTAGGAGCTCAAGAAAAAATGTGCTCCAAATTAAAAAAAAAAACAGGTATTTAAGACTCTGAATAAAACTTTGACAATATTTGGAGGTGGAAGTATATTTAAGGACAGGTTTCAAATACAGATAAAATTGTTACATTTAGTTTATCTGGTAATGAGATTTTTTGTGTCCTGCAATACCAAATATGGGTCCAAATAAAAATTGAAATCTCTTTCATTTTTAGTAATATCTGTAACCTTTGCAACTGTGGATTTTGTTCTTACAGGCTGCTCTGTGTAATTGGTTGATTCGAAGGTTGGCATCTTTTTCTAACTGGCAATATGAATGCTAGAGTTAAGGGTATTAAATTGTGAATTAGGCAAGAAGTCTCCTCCATTCTTTCTTTGAATGCTCTTGATGTAAGTGACTAATCCCACTTTTCATAAAACCAGAATGATTTGGGGGAGCTTACTTAGTGGAATAAAAAACTGTTTAAGCTTTTCCGTTTTGTATTCTTTAGAGCAAAGGGCATATCTGTAGCTTTTGTGTGAACTGATGAAGTGGCCTCATCCAGTTGTAGCTTTGCTATTCCACAGAGATGGGAAATCTGTTCTACAATTCTGATATTTTCATAACTTGCACATTAATTCACCATGGTGAAAATCAGTTCATTCCCCAGAGCAAAGCTTCTGTATTGACTTCTTGTGACAAAAAGTGAAATACTTTTCCTGGGAGAAATAATGCTGTACATTATAACACAATTGTCAGAAGCATTACTTACCTTGTCATAATTAGTTCTGAAAATCTCATTATAAAATGTAATAATTTTTAGTTCAACCATTAAACATAATTTTAAAAATTTCTATGTCATTTATTCATATCTCTGACTCTTCCTTGCTGTTCTTCTTTTCCGATGTACAAGTTCCCTCTTTTTGATATTTTCCAATATTATTCCTAATACTATGGGTAATATGACCTTTAAAATTTGTTTTATATGTTGTCTCTGCCAAATAACAATATGTAATAGCTTTAATCTCCAACTCATCTTCATTGTTACTAGGAGGTACTGTGAGATATTTGTTCATAACATCTTGCTTGAACCCTCAGAATGTAATACAACATTTGAATTTTGTTGCTACATGTTTGGTTCATATTATCTGATTCCATACAATGGGATAAAAACATGAATGTATTTGGATTTTATTCTAATGAGATTTGAATGAAAAATCTATTGAAATGGCCTCTTTTCTTCCAAAAAGATTTCTTCCAAAATCTCCAAATGTGAGTTCATCCTCCAAATGTGAGTTAAAGAGGGTACAGTTTAGATGAGAATGTTTTCTGGATCTTTGACTTTGAAAACTCTTTCCACTAGAGTATGTAGACTTATTGACTCCTTGCTTTCATTTAGGAGAAACAAAAAGAGAGAGAGAGAAGAAAGAAAAAGAAAAAGCTATCACTCACCAATACACAAATTATTCTTTAAAAGAAATATATACATATTCTGTTCCAGTTAATATTTTTGTGTAAAAATGTAATAACAGGAAATAATGAATTTGTTAGAATTATGGATTCTTTGGGTCAAGAATTTTGAAGAGTCACGGTAAGGATGGCTTGTCTTTGTTAATGATTTCTGCAATCTTAGCCAGAAAGCCATGAAATGACCTCACAGCTGGCAGCTGAATCTGGATGTGTCTGTATTCATATGCCCTGTGGTTGGTGCTGGCCATCAGCTGGAACTCCAGCTGTGCTGTCAGCTGGGACAGCCATGCCTGACTTGTTCATGCAGTTTCTCTGAATGTGCTAGTTTGAGCTCCCTCAGTGAAAAGAGCCAAGTGAAAACTACATTGCTTCTATGACCTTGCTGTGGAAGTCACATAGCATCATTTCTGCCAGTCACAAGCCCTCTCAGATTCAAGCAGAAGAAAAATAGACTTCTCTTTTTGGTAGCACTACCATAGTCACGTTTTAAGAACATGTGTAATTGAAGCTACTATTATGGTTATTTTTAGAAAGTACAATCTGCCACTCATATAACACATATACACACACATCTGTAATGTTTGAATTTTAGAAATAAAGGTGTCCTGTATTTACATTTACTTAGGCAAAGTAATTCTACCATTAGCCTCTGCAGCTACTCAAATTTCTTTGTTCTTTACTCCTTCTTCCTATTTCTGCTAAAAGTGATGCTTATTGTTAAATATGAAAGATAAACTGTAAATATGTTACAAAATAATACTGTAACTGGTTAGCTATTATAGTGTCAGACTCTATCCATACCTCTAGTCTGTCTTCTAGAAATTAATCTCTACACTGACCCAGTTAGTAGTCCTCAAATACAAATCTCATAGTATTAAATATCACTCTGACAGTAAAAATATCAGTAAAGAAGACACCTCTTACAAGATAATATAATACAACTATAAAATCCTTAGAATAATTTAATAAGACCTCTCAGACTATCAAGCGCTCTCTTCCCCTAAACCTTCCCTGTCAGAAGACTAACTTCTTAAGGACACATCATATAATTGAATTCCTCTGTGCCTTCACCCATGCTATTTTCTTTTTCTGGATTGCTCTTCCCTTTCCTAAATTTGCTTTCCTTTACCTGGCAGAACTTGAATTCTTCCCTATCTAGCCCAAAGTGTATAGCCATCTCTAAACCCAGCTGCAATCTTGTATCTTCTTGATGCATGTGGAGCCACTTTATCTAAATGTGCCTTTTAAATTTTTCCATATGGGAACTTGGGCATTTGCTTACCAGTCTTTCTTCAGTTAGACTGTGGGCCATCAAAGACTAGAAATCAAGTATTAAATGAACACATTTGTTCACCAATTTACACTAAATACTTACTACATGCCAAGAAAGATATTTAACAATGGTAACTGAAACAAAATTGATTCCAGTTGCCTCAGAGCTTAAAGGCTAATGTGGAAAAGAGAGAATTGAAGACATAGTTATTTTCTGCCCTACACAAGTCTCATGTGCTATGTGCCATGTGCTATGGCTTCCCTTCAAAAAAAAAAAAAAAAAAAAAAGCACAGGCAGATACAAACTATCCAGCTTCTAAGACACACAAAGAATAAGATCATACTTCTCTTTAAAAGATACAAATACAAATTCTAAGTGAGATATAAAAATATGTTTGCCCTGTGAGCCATTCTCTTGATTACTCCCAAAAGAAACAAAGCTACACCCTCCTTTCTCTCTAAATGATTTTTCCTAATTCTTGGTTCAGATGCCTTCTTTGAAGTTCTTGCCATTCATATGTAACAGTCACTATTCTTTCTTCATTGACATCTAGTGCTCCCACTCTTACCCCTTTCTGCCATGGCCCAGTATGTTCATTTATTACTGACTTTAACTCCTGGATAACTTTCTTCTTTGCTTCATTCTTCCTGTTGTCACTCATTATGCCTTGAAAAATGTCCTCAGGAAACTCATTCAAGAGCCTGCTTTTCTAGCTTCTCAGTCTTGTCATAGGAGACGTCATCGTTGGTACTCATGCCCAGGAACATACCTGGATCTTGTCATCACAAGTGACAGCAATGTGCTCTAGAGCTCAGCTTCAGAAATCCAGCTCCTTGCCTACTGCCTCCTGTGCTTCCAATTCACTTCCTACAGCAGGCCATTGTAGCTATGCTGTGAAGGGATATACATGTCAAAGGACACTTGATAGAGAATTTAGGGACTAATGTATGGGAATTACACTGTGTAAGGAATCTAATGAGGAGGCTATTGTAGAGATCCAATTGAGAGACGGCCATGGCCCAGCGTTAGAGCAATGCAAATGGAGTAAATATTTGGAACTGAAATGTATTTTGAAGATTGAATTAATGGAAATTGGTAATAACAGGGTAGTTCAGGAGAAAGGAAAATTCAAGAAAAATTTTGAACTAGAGTATCTGCCTAGATAGCAGATTCATTTATTAAAATATAGAATAAAGGAGAAATTTGAGGGTAATAATGAAGTTGTACCTTGAGGTCTCATTGACATCCAAAGTAGAGTAGATCTTGAGCTCAGAAAACAAAAAGTTATAAATAATGCAAATATCTAAATACTAAGAGATACATTTATTTTATAGTGATAAACAACTTTTATAACTATATTTGGAGCCATGAGTTTGAAAGATTTTTATGAAGACAGACAAGTAGACACTAAACATAGATCTTGGAGCAATATTGAATTGATTTCATTCACATAAGGTCTATGCAGAATAAAAATGATTTCATAAATTCAGGGACTCCATACAAGTATTTCTTATAGCTTCATAATTAATATGGCATAATAAAACAACAATTTCTATTTTGTTCTGGACTTTTTTTCCTGTTTTATATGTCCCTCTCACTTTAACATATTTTCAAATCTTTGCACATTTCTTCTTTAGTGTCCTGTCAATACTCTCTTCCTTCCTTTGAGGAAAATACTTGTTACTATGGGAATTGGCAAATATGAAAACCAACAACCTGTTCATCATCCAGTATCTACCTCATGGAGAAACAAGAGGACTAGAAAGGCAATAACAACTACCAGATGAGTGGTGTAGGAGTATGTTTAACTAGCATCCATCTCCCCCACCCAACTTTTTTCTCTAAAAACATGTTCCTCTGGATCAAATTTCCAAATACCATCTGCAAGAAAAACAACATTCAGCACATCCCTGACAAAAGAAAATAGGAACTACAATAGAACATTCACTCCCAAACCTTGAAATATCCCCAACATATCAAAATAACACCCACGGCCTAGAAAAATAAAATACAACCACCTACATTCCTTCCCACCTCCAGTATGACTCAAACACACATTTCCTTTAACCATGCTTACAAAACAGTCTCCCCAGTCAACAATTTTAGTTTGCTTAAACTCGGCAATAATATAACGTAATATATTATGCAGTCATAACAGGTTCTACCAATGCAGAAAGTTTTGGGAGCAGGGGCTTAAATAAAGAAAATTTAGATAAGTGTATTTTATACAAGGGTTATGAATGTTTTCTTAATTGATTAACAAGAGTATCTTTCACATATTGTATGCTAGATAAATACCTGTTGAATAGAACCCAAAACTTATATAATATTTCACTGAAGACAGTTTATACTGATAGTACTAAATTATATACACAAGAGGCCAAAGTTGTTAATCATTTGGACAACACTTTGCCCTATGGTGAACCGTTTGGGAAAGCATCTCCTTGCTAGACATAGAAGCAGGACATTACTTATAATACTGCTCAGAAAAATACAATGTTATTAATAATAAATTTTTGCCATTACTATATCAAGTACATGGTTAATAATTTCAACGAATGATTTTTAATCCTTCTAATGACACAATATGATAGCAATATTATATCTAGCTTTTTGCAAATAAGAAAACATAGATACTTGAAATAAATTAAATAACATTGTATAAGGCTAGTTTTTAGAGAAAGGTGTTTGTGGTAACATTAAATGGATTTTCATTCTGATAAATTTCACTGAAAATATGTAATCACATGAATCATGTTCTTTTATATTAACTAAGTCACTTAATACAAATAATTTAACTTGACTTTTCTCCCTTCTGCATTTATTTCCCAGGCTCCACATCCCATTGATTGTCATCTCAAAGTGTGTTCCACTTTCATGTCCATGGCCTCAACCCTGGCTATGGTAGATTACAAAAGTACAATTCTTGCAAATCTTCCTATCACAAATCAACCATGTTTGGCTCTGGGTTGGATTGGAATTTGCTAAAGAACGCTCCAGAAGTGAGTTTGTATGAGTTCCGAATGTAAACCTCAAGAGCGTTTGATGCTTCTGTTCTCAATCTTGAAGCATCTGCCACAGCTGCCTAATGAACACATCTGGCCCAGCCTTCTGGAGGATGGGAGACCACATGAGAAGAGTCCCAGCTGAGCCACATTAGAAAAGCCACCTCCCTTAAACCCAGTGACTGACCACAGTCATATGAAAAACAGAACTGCCATGTAGAGCTCACCCTAAACTGCCACTTTATAGAATAAATGGCTAAATAATTGATTATTGCTTTGAACCCGTAGGTGCAGAATTGAGGCAGGAAGATAGATCTTCCATACACAGGTCCATGAAGAAGAAAAGGAGGAGAGGGGGACATGATGCCAACTAGAAAGGAGAAAGTGAGTCTGAAAGATATCCTGGGACTCGCTACTCCTGCCAGCATTAACCACAATGCCTTCTTCTGAGTTAGAATACCTGCTTCTGTCCCTCACAGCTTCAACTACAGCCCTTCTTCGGTTACCCTTACCCTTACTCTTAACAACAGTCCACCACAAGCAGACCTCAGCTTGAAATGCTTCTTTTTTCTACTAGAGTGTCAAAAATCACCAAGCAAGACCCGTCCTCTTAATTATACAAATAAGGGATTGTAATCATGCATTTCTGATTGGCTTATTAAACTCAGAGCTTGAAGATCTTGATTGGCCCATGCTGGCATCCATCATCCCACCAATTACCTGTACTGGCCATGAGACATGCCTTCAAAACCCCTCGACAACAGAACACATGGGCACTCTTCTCTTGGAAACTCTCCCCTTCGGGAGCTCTGCTTTCTTCCAATTACTCTAACAAATCCTGTTTCTTTGCTCTCACCCTTGTGTCTATGGATTTCATTCCTCAAATTTGCAAGACAAAGAACCCAACTGCCTAACTCCATGTTACAGAATGTCCTCTTAAACATGAAACTGTGGTTTATTTACTTACGAAAACTTTGTTTTAGCCAAACTGACTTTCTTCTTATCCTCCTGCTTTTATGTTAGCATAGTATTTTTCACACTTTTATAATATTCTCTTACAGCTAGACGTTATTGGTTAAATTCAATGAAATATTTCATCCTATGATACAACACTATTGCAGGGACACTAGGCTTGCAATATCAAATACTGAAGATGATTTTAATATATATATGTATTTTATGTTATCAGACAAATCTCATAGTAAGACTTGCACAAACTTAAATAATTAAAATTGAAGAGGCAAAACATAGAAGTACAAAATAGATTAGCTCCAGTTTTAGAATAATTGAATTATATGAGATTTTATTTTGTCTCTCAGGCTTCAATATTTACATCTGTTCAGTACTTACCCTCCTACTACTGACAATACATTTCTGGGGATCTGATTATGATCATGTTAATAAAAACTGCACATACATTCAGCTCCTACCATGTTCCAAACACTATGATATTAAGATCTATTTTATTCTTACAACATACATATCCTAATTGTTTAAAATATTACTATTATTACTAAATTTATTATTTTAAAATTATAAAATACTATATATTATCATTTAATACTTTATTCAGCTTGGCTAAAAGAGTAAAGTCCTTATAATTTAAAATTTATTCAAAATAACTGATTGTATATTTTCTTTCTTCTCTAAGTTCTATGAATTTCTCCATAAGATGAGACTTAAAAACAGCACACTACAGTAAAGCAGCCACTTCAATGTTTATAGCAGCACAATTGCAAAACTGTAGAAGCAACCCAGATGCCCTTCAATAGATGAATGGATAAAGAAACTGTGGTACATATACACAATGGAATATTATTCAGCAATAAAAGAGAATAAAATTATGGCATTTACAGGCAAATGGATGGAATTGGAAAGCATTATGCTAAGTGAAGTAAGCCAATCCCAAAAAACCAAATGCCAAATGTTCTCTCTGATTAGTGGATGCTGATAAATAAGGGGGGTGGGAATGGAAACATAAGAGAAATGGAGGAACACTGGACGCAGCATGGGGGAGGTGGGGGGTGGGAAAGGAGAATGGGTATAGTAAAGATGGTTGATTGAG
>PVHX01024620.1:0-23677 GCA_004024805.1 Geosciurus inauris | reverse complement strand
ACCTGCTCAGCCCTGGCACAGAGCCCCACATGGTACCACACCTAAACCAGCAGACTGGCAGGCACCCCAAAGAAATGGCAAAGTGTCACCACGCGTCTCATTCCCACTGTCCTCAAGCCCAGTTTCCCTCTTTTTCTTTTTTTTTTTTTTTTGGTACTGGGGATTGAACTCAGGGGCACTCAACCACTGAGCCACATCCCCAGCCCTATTTTGTGTTTTATGTAGAGACAGGGTCTCACTGAGTTGCTTAGCGCCTCACCGTTGCTGAGGCTGGCTTTGAACTCGCGATCCTCCTGTCTCAGCCTCCTTAAGTGCTGGGATTACAGGCGTGCGCCACAGCGCCAGGCCCAGCTTCCTTCTTCTTGCCCCTGCCTGTGATCTTCCCTTTCCTCTCCCCCATCTCCAGGCCACTTCTCAGCAGCCCGCCAGCCTTTCTCTTCTCTTGGGCCAGCCACTCCCTTCTGGTCCCGCTCCTCTGCCTCTTCCTCCACAAGTCCTCATCCCACCTCCTCACTTAGCCCGTAGGCTCGTAGGCTCGCTCTGGCTCTCGGCTCCATCCTCCCTCCCCGCTTTCTTCTCTCTCTCTTCCTCCCTCCATCTCTCCCTTTGTTCCGGAGCAGACATGACACCAAGAGCAAGTAAAAGTCACATCAGCACTAAATCTTATCTCCAGCCCTCAGAAGGCCGCGTCCACCCAGACACGCAGACTCCCCCGCCCCCCACACACAATGAGCACTAACACACACAGACGCAAACACGGACACGGACCACAGAGCCACGGACACTCTGACAGGCACACGGAGATACGGGCCACAGCACAAGGACACAACGTGCAGGTGTGCAGCATGCTCACACAAGGACAAAAACCGTGCCACATGCATACGGGCACAGGTCCACAGACGTGCAGAGGCACCCAGGGGCAGAGTTGTGTGAATGTGCCCACACAGGTGCCTGCTGCTGGGACCAGGGGACCTAAGGAGCCCTGAGAAGACGAGACATCAGGAGAGACAGGCCAAACTGTAGACACCACAAGAAAACTGGATTCCACTAGGCCCAGGCCATGAGCTCTCCCACCCTCCTCCCCCAGGAGCCTGCATCTGGGTGTCTCCCTGGGGCCCAGGCCCAGCGATCTTGGCACACACACCCCTATCCTGCCTTCCCAGGACAGGAGAGACTGTGGAGCAGGGTGGGCCCTCGCCTCGCACCCCCCTGCTGCCTTGGGTTGGGACATGTGACTTCCCTGCAGCCCAGCCCTCAGGCCCAGACCACTCAACACAGACTTCCTGCTCCCTGACCTGAGTCCACCCTGAAGAGGAAAAGAAACAGAGGGAAACTAAGCTAGAAGGAAAGGTAGAGAGAATGCCAGAAACCCGGAGAGCCGCAGGAAGGACAGACACAGAAAGAAGTCCAGGGACAGGGCCTTGGAGAAAGAGAGAAAGACGAAAAGCAGAGAGAGAGGAAAACGACCGAATAGAAGACAGGGAAAGAATGGACACAGACCCCAGAGAGAAGCCTGCACCCACCCTTGCCCTGGAACTGGGCAGGATGAAGAGGCCACTGGTCCTCACCTTCCAGTGGCGATCGGGGTTTATCAGAGCAGAGGAGCTGCCCCTGCTCACATGCCCTGGCCAGTGACAGGTCCCCACCCGGCCTGCAGTCTCGGCCCACCACACTCTGGCCCTCCTGAGCTGTGTAGCAGAGAGCCGGATTCTCCCACGCACAGGCTTTTGGGGCAGAGGTGGCTCCGTCACCCCATCCCTGGCGACAAGACCTTTCTACGCTTCCTAAGCAGTGCCCACCCCTGGGCACTTCTGATCCTGTCAGCCACGGCACTCCACCCCATGCCCAGCTCTTCCCAAAGAGCCCCTTCCCTCCTGCAAGGAAGAAGAAAGGCCAGTGGTCAGAATGAAGGGACCTGGGCAAGAAAGGGCCTGCGGCTACCTGGCAGCCCCCCACCAGCAACACGGAGGGACTGGGCAGAAGTGGAGTCAAGGCAGAAGGGAGAACCCAGACATCCTCCCTGTGAGGGGACCCAAGCACACGCAGGGGAGGGAGCCCTTGAGTGACCAACGACACCCCTTCATGTGTGACCCCCATGGTGGCAGATGTGCTACCCCAGTGACCGAGAAGCTTCACTCACCTTCCATGGGGTGCTCCTCTACAGCCAGCCAGGTGCAGAGAAGGGGGAGGCAGAGAGAGAAGAAAAAGGAGGGGTTAGCAAGGAAGCCCCACCACCAACAGGGGCTCTGAGGGCAGCGAGGGGTCCCAGGTCCTGAAGCCGACCCAGGCCCTGCCACGTCACCCAACCTGGAAGGCCTGAATCTCAGCAAACGGCTTTGCTGGGGACGGGGCAGAGGCAGAGCTGTGCTCTGAGTCTCCATCTCACACACAGCGTCAGCCAGTCCGGCAGCCCCAAGAGCGCCCCCCACCGCGACATGCATGGCACACAACCCTCGCGCTGCATTTCAGGAAACCGAGGCCGAGGCCAGGGTAGTGGCCACTCAAGGTCACATGGAGGGTGGGAGGCCGGGCAGGAGCAGCGCCAGGCTTGTTCCGGAGGCAGGCTCCTCCCCACACTCCACCGCATCTCCGAGGCAGATGGGGATACGCTCACACCAGTAACCGTCTCGCTGGGTTTGCCCGAGACACACTCACGCTCCGTGACACACTGACACACATAAGCACTTAGCTATCCAGTGACACGTTCGGCTCCCACGCTACTCACACCTGAAGGCTTTTCACACAAGGACTCCACCACCCCGCAGCCCACCACGACCCAGGAGAGAAAGGGCAGCAGTATGTAGGCAGAAAACAGCTCTGCCCCCAGTGCCCTGTGACACCCATCCCCACCACTCGGCCTCTCCGAGCCCCTCCTCCCTCTCCTGCAGACAAGAGGGCAGACTGCAGCTCGAGGATAAATGCCTTCCCAACAGCCGGGAGGCAGACCAGGCCCAATGGCCACCTCAGTGGTAGGAGGTCCAGCGGGCCACCCTGGGCCCACCTCTGGACCCACCTGGGCCTGGCCTGAGGTGCCTCAGTGGGTAAAGAGAGAAGGTGGGAGGGAGGATGGGAAGCTGCTCCTCAAGCAGACTGTGCCCGGCCTGCTTGGGAAGGGACCCTGGTGCTCCCGCTCCCAACATTGCTACCTGCCCACCTCCTGGGAGCCCCTAGCAAAAGGCAAGGGAGAGAAACAGCAGAGCCTACAAACACAAACCCGTGGGGAAAGACGCACGCACACGGGGGCCCCAGGGCACTCGCGGAAACACACCGTGTCCGTGCACACCCAGGGACACACACATCTCCTCCCACCCCCAAGCACATTTTGTGCTCTCTGCTCATTCCCTCTGAGGGGGGCGGCTGTGTCACTACAACAGTGTTGTTTATCATTCCTAATGCCACACCTGCCACACACAGGAAGCTGAATGCAAATATCAATACCTGCACAGCAACCTACCACGTAACGGGGGCTGCATCCTCCTGCCGCCACCCCACGCTCCCTCCAGTGACTGCGACACACACCCTACGATGAACGCCACTCCCTTTCAATCCCAGTGTCTCTCGTCTCTCGCCCATTTCACAAGGACACACACAAGCCTCCATGCGCTACAAACACATTTCTATACAACAAAGAGCTTCTCTGCCTGACATCAACATCCCCGAATGCTCTGCAGACAATGATTTTCTTAAATAAACAGCCTCATCACATTTATGGGGAGAGCTGCTGGTTAAGGGGCCCTCGGGAAAACCTCTGGGCCCCTCGAGGACGGCCGCGTAGGGATTCTTCGGCCTCAGCTGCCAAGGCCCTGGCCAGTCAGTACAACCAACTCACCGCACCCATGCACACGAGGAGGCAGGCAGATTTCTAGATAATCCAACATGGCAGATATTTCAAAAGGTATTTCCACCTGCCAGAAATGTGACATGCTATGCTCAGGAAGCTGAAAGCAGGAAGCTTGGTTTCTCCTGGCCTCCAAGAGACAACAGCGAGAGATCCTCTCTTCTAGGCTGCTCTTAACTCTGCTGGCTTGCTGTGCAGGGCTCTGTCCCCTGTCCTCACTCTTGGCTTCTCTCCGCTCTCCTTGGTGACAGCTTGCTTTGGTGGCTGAGGGACTCCCACACTTGCGTTTGCAGCCCCAATCTCTTCTGAGTGACAGTCCCACGTCCCCACCTGAGTGCCCACTGTGGCCTACCCAACTCTGTGTCCTCTAAACTCTACCACTGAGGCCATGCTCAGGATCCCCAGGCCCAAACCAAGCGTCCAAGTCCCTGTGTTTTCTCCTGCTTCCAACCAACACTTCCTGAGCTCCCACTGTGTGCCTCACGCTCCAGGCTCCAGAGATATCATGCCACGCGCCCACCAACCTTCACATGGGACCTACCGTAACAGCCTCACCACACTCCTGATGAGCTCGTGGATCCCCTGTCTCCTCTCTACAGAAGAGGAGGCACTCCCAGTGGCGACTCTCCACATTAATCCCGGGTATGGGCACCCCTCACGCCTGGTTGTGTGCAACAGCCTTCTCCTGGTTGTCCCCCTTCCTGTCCCCACCCTGCTCTCTCAGCACAGGGAGCAGACACGCCTCACTAACTGCTGCAGGGATCAACACACACTCAGAACTTGACAGTGGCTCTGGGTCAAACCTCTCTTCTGTGCTCTTAGCCTGCGCACCCATGTACATTCAGGGTGGCTCTGCCTGAGGGTCTCGCAGGCCTCAGAACCCTCCCCCAGGCCCTCTCCTCCTGCCTCCACACCCTGATCCCATGAGGCACCCGGGAAGCAGCCTTGCTTTTTTTTCCAGACCCCATCATCTGGACTTAGGGGTTCCACCTTCTGAAACCCTGCACCCCTGGCACAGTCCCTAGGCCAGCTCCTTATCTGCTCCTCTCCTGGGAACATCAATGAGCCTCTGAGATGATCCCCCTTCAACCAGTCTTTTCATTCTGCAGTTCACACTCTCCGCACCTCCACAGCGGTCCCGCCATGTCACAACCCTGCTAAAAACTCTTTACCAGCTTCTCACTGGTCCAGCGTTGGCAGGAAAGTCCCTTCAAAGTCTGACCGTGGCCGCAGGCTCCTTTCCTGCACCAAGCCAGGCTCCAGCCACACCCAGCCTCTCCCCACTTTCCTCATAGGCACAGGCTTTCTTGCTTCCCATGAGGGTCTCACTGAGTTACCCAGGCTGGCCTCGAACCCACAATCCTCCAGCTTCAGCCTCTGCAGCGGTCTGCAGGCGAGTTCCACCACACCTGCCTAATAGACATGTTCCCGCACGTCCTGTTTCCTGGGCTTGAAACGCTTTTCCCTCCCACAGCTGCCTGAGAAAGTCGACTCTTCCTTGAATGAGCACGCATCTGTGTGTTCTGAACACAGGAGAGCAGCCAGTCACCCTCTTCTGTGCCAGCCCTAGTTGTGTACATCCCATTACTGTTGCACTTATCAAGGCTATGTTGCAACTGTGTTTCGTGTCTGCTTTCTGACTGGACTGTGAAAATACCCACAGGACAATGTCTCTTTCATCTCTATCTCCAGCTGCTTGCATGGTTCCTGCCTCCAAAAAAGGCATTTCTGTGTTTGTTGAGTGAATAATAAAATGACTTCTCATGTGCTGAGCCCTGAAGTGTGCCTGGCTCTTGGCATGTACTGTTTCCTCTACCCACCTCATGGAAATGCATATTACTAGAAGTCCCTCTTAGACATGAGGAAACCACACCTCCAAAAGTAGAAGCAAGCTGGGCGTGGTGGAATGTGTCTGTAATCCCAGCGACTCAGGAGGCTGAGACAGGAGGATTGCAAGTTCAAAGCCAGCCCCAGCAATGACGAGGTGCTAATCAACTCAGTGAGACCCTGTCTCTACATAAAACACAAAATAGGGCTGGGGATGTGGCTCAGTGGTAGAGTACCCCTGAATTCAATCTCCAGTACCAAAAAAAAAAGGAGAGGAGAGGCTGGGGGTGTGTCTCAGTGGCAGAGCACCCCTGGGTTCAATTCCCAGTACTATTAAAAAAAAAGAAGAAGGAAAAAAAAGTAGAAGTAACTTGTCCAAGGTCACATTGCTGGCGAGAGGAAGAGTCAAAATTTGAACCCAAATCTGCCTGGCTTTAAAATGTCCAGTGGGCTACATTCCGGAAGTCAAGATTGCTAGAAGCAGTCAGACGCAGTGGCACAAGCCTGTAATCCCAGCACTTTGGGAGGCTGAGACAGGAGAATCGCGAGTTCAAAGCCAGCCTCAGCAAGGGCGAGGCGCTAAGCAACTCAGTGAGACCCTGTCTCTACATAAACCACAAAATAGGGCTGGGGATGTGGCTCAGTGGTTGAGCACCCCTGAGTTCAATCCTCAGTACCAAAAAAAATAAATAAATAAAGATTGCTAGAAGCTTCTAGTAATCCACAGTTCTGATTTCATCTCCCATGAAGCACAACCCACCTGGCATCCTGTACACCACTCAGTTCACACCCCCTGCACTCCAGGCTCAGGCAACACTTGCGTCAGGAAAGTTGGTCCCTGTCCTTTCCACCAGTCATCCTTCCCACCTCCTCCCTGAAGCCCTCCCTGACCAGCAGGGTTAGTAACCATAGTAACCATCTGTCCCACCACATCATTGCTTCCATCTTGCAGAATAAGACACTGAAGAGCAGCGTGGATCAATAAAATACACCCCTAGCAAGTAGCAAGGGGACTCGAAACCGGATAGCAGACGTTCCTGACTGACTGCCACCTTCCCTTGGGAGCACCTCGCTCACCTCTGGGTTCTGAGGGCAGCCACTGTCCACCACTCTCTAGAGAAATCCATCCCACTCAGCCTGCAGCCCCTTCCACCCACAGAGAGCGTCAGGGCCACAGGCCAAAGCACAACGGTGAGGCACAATTTCAGGCAGCGACGAACCCCAGGGAAGGAGCCATTGTGTACCAGTCCTATGTAACACCTGAGGAGAATCGTGACCTCCCTGAGTTCCTGGGGAAAGCTAAAGCACATGCCAGGCTCTGCTTGGGGAGGCAGAGAGGTGCGTGACAGATTTTGAAAAGATTCCCATGAAAATGTTTCCGGTGTGGGTGAGTCTGGCGTTTTAGTGGGATGATCCCTTGCTCTCCAGGAGCAGTTCCTCCCAGAAGGCGCGCAAGACTGACATTCTCCTGATCCGTCCCCACTGCCCTGTCTCTGTGTGGGTACCCCTGGCCTGCAACCACAGGGACACCCTCAGCCCGTCTGGCTTAAGGGAGAAGTTGTGGCCCAGGATTTAGGATTCTTACTGACTTATGGTAAGACTTTGCCCCTAAGTAGCCCCCAAAACCAGACTCAGATAATCAAGGGACACAGCACTCCTTTTTGGGAGGCAGCATGGAGACAGGTGAGGAGCTACTGGCCCTGGAGTCAGCTCAGGGCTCAGATCCCAGCTCCACATCTCTGAACCTTACTCTGACCTGCTGTAAAATGGAGAGTCACCCTCTTGCAGGGATCACGAGGGTTAACTGAGGTAAAACACCCGAGAACCCAGCAAAGGCTCTCAGAGCTGCAGGGCCTTCCCTCCTCCCTCGACTCTCATCTGGTTCTCCCTGGGCTCTAACTTGCTCCTTTGCTGGTTCGGGGGCAGCTCCTCTTCCGCCCCCTCCCACTGTAGGGTCCCCTGTGCTCCTGTACTTCTCCTTGGCCACCTCATCTGATCCCAGAGCCTCAAATGCTCTCTCCCCACGTGTATGACTCCTAGGGCTCCATTTGCAGCCCCAACTTCAACTCAAAGATCTTGTCTTAGCCCAGCGTGGTGGCGCACACCTGTAATCCCAGCACTTAGGGAGGCTGAGAGAGGAGAATCGCGAGTTCAAAGCCAGCCTCAGCAACGGCGAGGCGCTGAGCAACTCAGTGAGACCCTGTCTCTACATAAAACACAAAATAGGGCTGGGGATGTGGCTCAGTGGTTGAGTGCCCCTGAGTTCAATCCCCAGTACCAAAAAAAAAACAACAACAACAACAAAGATCTGGTCTCACCTTTCCAATCACCTGGACATCTCTGTCTAGCAATGTCCAGGGGCACCCAAACCAAGACATTCATGATCTAGTGTTCCAAGCCTGTTCCCTATCCTGACTGTCCTCTTCCCTCTCACACCACCCCACATCCAAAAGGCAGAGTCCCTGCCATAGTTTCAGCCTCAGTAATGGCACTCTAGCACTCCAGCTGCCGGACGGCTACCGCAGCTGTCACCACCCTCCTTGGCCACTGTCCATGACAACTAAGGTTCAGGGCCTCAAAACCTCTTGCCTGAAGTACCTCCCAGCCGATCTCCCCCACTTAACTTCCCTCTCTAATCCTGCCGCACTTCACCCCCAGCTTCCTAAAGCAGCTCGTCTCCACACACTTGATCAAAACCCTTTTGTGGCTCATTTACCGACACATGGTACCCAGTCAGAACCCACTAAGTGTTACCTGAATGACTTTAGCATAATCTTCTAGCCCCAAGCCTCTTCCTGCTTCTCCTGCTGCAGATTCTACTCGGTGTCCTTCCCTCCTTGGGACCCCTCTGCAGACCCAGCATACACTCCCACTTCCACACCTCTGTCCTCGCCGGTTCCTTGGCTTGCAGTGACCTCCCCCAAGCCATGCTTGCTAATCAGTGTTCAAGACCAACCCTAAACAGCTTTCTGTTCACAAACCCATTACCAACCCAACTTGTTTACTTATAACTTCCTTCCCTGTCCTGCATTCTCTGCTTAAATCTCTCAACATGAACTTCTGAAAATATGCAACTTAACTCTTGCCCCCAACCAACAATTTGATGGTGTCTCCCAAACTTCTGATGTGTTCACAAGTACTTATTATGTATTGTAAATGTCCTTATGACATAATAAAAAGAAACCCAATAGTATTTTGCTTATAATAATTACCGCTCACCACTAATTATGCACCGCTCAATTATCACAACAAACCTTTGAGATAAGCATGTTTATTCCCATCTTACAGATGAAGAAAAAAGTCTAAGCTGGGCGCGGTGGCACACACCTGTAATCCCAGCACTTAGGGAGGCTGAGACAGGAGAATCACGCGTTCAAAGCCAGCCTCAGCAACAGCGAGGCGCTAAGTAACTCCGTGAGACCCTGTCTCTACATAAAACACAAAACAGGGCTGGGGATGTGGCTCAGTGGTCGAGTGCCCCTGAGTTCAATCTCCAGTACAAAAAAAAAAAAAGTCTAAAGGTTATATACTTGTCTGATATCACAGGACACAGGATTAGTGGGTAGAGAAGACAGATTTAAACAGATCTGAGCCCAGGAGCCTGTGGTTTAACCACTAAGCTCCACTGCCTTGCACATCTTGGGGCATACATTACACTTTTTTTTTGTTTTATTGAACTCAGGGGAACTCGACCACTGAGCCACATCCCCAGCCCTATTTTGTGTTTTATTTATAGACAGGGTCTCACTGAGTTGCTTAGCACATTGCTGTTGCTGAGTCTGGCTTTGAATTCGCAATCCTCCTATCTCAGCCTCCCAAAGTGCTGGGATTACACGCGTACACCACCACAGCTGGCCACACCACACTCTTGTGGCATTTTAGGGTTTTGTTTATTTGTTGCTGTTGCAGGGTGAATATTCCTTATCTGAAATACCTAGGAACAGAAGAGTTTCCAATCTGGGATTTCTTTTTTTTCAGATTTGGAATATTTGTATATCACGAGATATCTTGGGGATGGACTCAACTCCAAACACAGAATTCATTTGCTTCCAATACACTGTGTGCACGTGGCCTGAAAGTACTTTCATACAACATCGTTCTTGTGCCTGCGTTTGGACTATGACCCGCCACAGTCAAATTTTTCACTTGTGGCATCTGTCAGTGCTCAAAAACTACCAGCTTTTGGAGCACTTCAGATTTCAGATTAAAGATGTTCAACCTGAGCCAGGCGCGGTGGTGCACACCTGTAATCTCAGCACTTAGGGAGGCTGAGACAGGAGAATCGCGAGTTCAAAGCCAGCCTCCGCAACTGCGAGGCGCTAAGCAACTCAGTGAGACCCTGTCTCTACATAAAACACAAAATAGGGCTGGGGATGTGGCTCAGTGGTCAAGTACCCCTGAGTTCAAGCCCTGGTACCAAAAAAAAAAGGTGTTCAACCTGTATTTATGGAATATTTTCTATGGGCCAGGTAGTATCCTACCTGCTTTACCTGCATTAGCTAACTTAATTCTCTTATCAACTCTATAAAGCAGGTACTGAGGTTATTCTGTTTTACAGATAAGGAAGCTTAAGCCTAAATTCCCTGCTGGAGGTTCTGGATGCAGAATCTCACTCTTCACCACTCACTGGATTGCTTCCTGACCTGCTTCCTCAGGGAAACAGTGGCCACGTGGAGCGGAGCGTCCATCTTCCTCCTCTCCGATTCCTCTGCAGCCCCCAACACACAGCCCTTCACAGGGAAGGCCCTGATCACCACCCACTGAACTAAATCACTAACAAACTCACAAGACACGCGTCTACCTTCCTGCAACACACACATTACCACTAGCTTCCTACTTCCCTCCCGTGAGCAAGTGATCCATCTGACACTCAGCCCTACACATCTGTGCCCCAACTCCACCCAAGGTCTCACACACACACCTCTGTGCCCCTTTCTCCACACACAGGTGACGTGAAGAAGCACAGACATGCACACCCCCCTGCAAAGCCCCAGTCAACTCTACCCTACCTTTGCAGATAACCAACAGCATGGACGCAGACTCCCAGCCACTCATGCTTAGCTCTGTCTTCGTTACGTGTAGCCAGACCCCCCAGAGAAGAAACACAAATTCCTGGCATGGAGATTCTCAATCAATGGGTAAGCCTAGACCCTGGGAAGGCACACAAAGCTTCCACAAATCCATATGCGCACCGAACATCTGAAGGCAGTTTGGTACATCTTGCATATAAAGCTAAAACTATTTTTCTAATGTATATTTTATTAACTGCAATGGCAAATAAAACATCAAAGTCATCTAAAAGCTTTTCTGAATTCATAGGAGCTTTGAGTCATTTGTTTTCCCAATAAACAGAAATAAAAATGATAACTACTATTTGGAAGAAATAGTGTGAATTACTGACTTTTAGAAATGTCCTCAATTTCAGAAAAAGTTGGAAGCCGCTCAAAACAGATTATAATGAAGTGACTGTAACTTCCAGGGAAGCTTGAGAACTCTGGCCCTGAGAACTGCTCAGAGATCAGAAGCTGGGGGGCTGGGGTTGTGGCTCAGCAGTACAGTGATCGCCTACCACGCGTGAAGCACTGGGTTCAATCTTCAGCACCACATAAAATAAATAAGTAAATAAGTAAAATAAAGTTCTCATATCCACCTACAACTAAAATAATATTTTAAATAAGAGAGATCAGAGCTGGGCGCGGTGGTGTACGCCTGTAATCCCAGCACTTTGGGAGGCTGAGATAGGAGAATCGCGAGTTCAAAGCCAGCCTCAGCAATGGTGAGGCACTAAGCAACTCAGTGAGACCCTGTCTCTACATAAGACACAAAATAGGGCTGGGATGTGGCTCAGTGGCCGATTGCCCCTGAGTTCAATCCTCGGTACCAAAAAAAAAAAAAAAAGATCAGGAGTCCGATCTCATCCCTTCAGAGTTTTCCTCTCCGACTCCAATCACTATAGTGGGATCCCATGCCCTTTCTTGGCTGAATAAGAATGTACTAGAAGAAGTGTAATGAGCACAGGATGTTATGAAATCTGCCTAGGAAACAAGGAACAAATACAAGGAGAAAAAATGAAGTTTGGGATGACGAGAAGGAGGGGAGTCAGTACGATTGTGCTGTGCCTGTCATCTCCAGAACAACCCCCATGCCACCCACACATACACCTGAAAACACACACATGTATATATGCCACACACACATATCTCCATGCACATACAGCTTTACCTCAAGAATTTCTTCTCTCAAGTACTTATTAATATCTCTTCATTCATTCCACAAATCTTTATCAAACACCCACTAAGTGCCTGGTGCTATACTAGTTGCAGAGAATACAGAATGAATAAAGACATATCCCGCCCTTTAACACACAATCCTCTCTCACAGACCACACACAGACATGTGCACGCCACAGACACACAGCAACCCTGCCCCTGCCAGCTGTTGGACACCCACCCAATATCTCCCTTCCTGTTTCTTACATGAGACACACACACAGAGAGCCTTGTCTCTCAGCTGCAACACAGCTGACACAAACTTTAGTCTGATGCACACCCATCTGATACATACAAACCATCCCTTCACTCAGTTACTCGAACACATCTTCAACACACATACACACCTGCATTCAGTAGCACACACCTTCTTCGTCTCACTGAAAGCCTCTGGCCAATGAAGGCTTTCAAAGAACGAATTGACTGGGATGTCTCTGGGTATAGTTTTCATATACCCAAGCCTAGTTCAGACACAGTGAAATCATGGACCTGTAACTTCTCCACAGCTCAAATGGTTCATCTTAGCTGGGCACAGTAGCGCACACTTGTAATCCCAGCAAATCAGGAGGCTGAGACAGGAGGATCACAAGTTGCAGGGCAGCCTGAGCAACTTAGTGATGCCTTGTCTCAAAATAAAGAGAATGTGGCTCAGTGGTCGGGTACCCTGGTACCAAAAAAAAAAGGGCTAGTCATGTAGCTAAGTGGTAGCACCAGGTTCAATCCCCAGTACCACCACCAAAAAAAAATAAAAAGAAATTCTTTCTATTTCCTAGGAAGCCTCGGTGGAGAGAGGTCTTAGTAATTAAAGAATAAAGTTAAGGACCTGGATAGAAGTCTTATAGATTTCAGGTGTCCTACTGAAGTCTTGCATTTCAACACAGGTACACGGGTACCTGCACATGAGCACGCACACCCTTACAGCTGTGTACCACTCACCCCACTAGGTCCTCAGTTCCTATCAATAAGCACTGCTATTCAAACAGATCCATTCACACATATAATACACATTGCCAGAGGCCTCTGCACACAAGACACACAATTTCACAGTTTAGGGAGCACCTGAGCTCCTTGGAGAAAAGGTGAGAAGGTGTCAGATTAACAATACACACAGTTCCTGAAGATCCATCCCACAACCCTGTACAAATGGCCCCACAAAAACAATCCCAAACCCTTCTTTATGTATTCATCTACCACAACTTACATATACACAATCAAAATACTGTCCGAAGTCCAGACTTCTCATACCCAGGGCCACGCCTGCATGCTCGGCTCTTCCAGAGGCTGTCCACATGCACATAGTCACAGGGACACCCATTTTCTGAGCCACACACTCCCCAAAAGACTCTACGTTTGGGAGGGCAGACACACACACACACACACCTGCGTAGTAGCCCACACCTTCTAGAGGCACTGGGGGAGAAGAAAGCATGTCTGACTTGCCACACTTGCTGGGAAAGGCACTGCCACCCCCTAACAGATGGGGAACCTCTCCTCCACTGCCCAGCCAGACCTAAGCAAAAGAAGCTCCTCAAAGTTCCATTCTTCCCTCATCCCCACTAAAATCACAGCCCAGACCCAGGCCATGCTCCACCCAAGACACTTGTCCCTCACTATCTGCCAGGCAGCCCTCTTGCAGCTGGGGTGCTGGCAGAACCCCCTCCCCAACGCCTCCCTTCCAAGTCCCCATTCCACATTCTATCTCCTGTTCAAAGTCAGCAACCCCTGAACAGTCCAGTAATCTCCCACCGGAAATCTCCCGCGCTCCAAAGGCTCCAGTGTTTGACACAGAGGCCTTGCCTCCTGGTCTCTCACCTGGGACAGACAACCTGCCATCTTGGCCCCTCACCCAGTCAACTCCCAGGCAAGAGTGACAGCCACCTCTCCCACCTCACGCTTTTCCCTTCACTCTCAAGGGTTCTGTTGATTCTGGGATGGAAAAGAAATTAGGCTACCGCCTTCTTAGCGGGTGCGGTCACAGCATGGCCATTCCCAAGCTCCCTCACCGGCCCTATTGTCCCGGATGCGGACTCAGGACCTTCACATACTGTGGCTGTCCCTAACCCCTAGCCTCCCACAAGTCCCGCCCACACCCTCTCAGGGAACACCCACGCAGGCCCTGCCCTCTCTCCCACAGGACCCACCCAACCGGTCCTGCACTAACCACTCACTGCCCCACACAAGGCCCCACTGGGCCCCTAATAACCCCACTCCTACAGGCCAGTCCACACAGCTCCCAGCCTCAAAGGCCCTTCACACTCCTGGCCTGCCCACAAAGGCCCCACTCACAACCCTTCCAGACCCACGCGAGACCCCACCCACCGTGCAGGCCAAACTCCTCATCCCAGGTCCCTGCACACAAGGCCCCACCCACTACCTCTCCTAGGCTTCGCCCACCACACCCCACCCACTAGCCTTGGCAGCCCCTCAGCGGCTCACAGAGCCTGCCCACACGACCTCCACCAGCCCCCGCAGCACCTGACCGACTCACAAGGGTCACGCCCACACTGGCCACGCCCATACGGCTCTCCATCTCTCCCCGCCCACTGGTTAACCGCACACGCCCTCTCGCTGACACGCAAGCTCTCACGACCCTCGGGTGCTGGTACGGATTCACACGCTCTCTGCCCGAAACCGAGGCAACATGCTGGGATCCTCGAACCCCCGCCCTCCACACCTCCAGCCTCACTCCCGCGCCCAGGCGTCCTGCGGCGACTCCCCGGGGCTCACCTTCGCTGCAGAACTTGCCACCAAAGCCCGTGTGGCTGCAGTCGCAGCCCACCTCGCCGGGAGCCAGTACAGTGCAGAGGCCGCCGTTGGCGCAGGGGTTGCGCGCGGGCGCGCACAGCGGATCGGCAGCCGCGCCGCGCAGGCCCTGGCTGCCTAGCAGTGCCGGTGGCCGCTCGCCCAACTTCAGGTTGGCCAGGAGGCCGCGGAAGGGTGGCTCGTACTTGACGGTGCTGAGCGTGAGTGCCGAGAGGCGCACGTCGGGAGGGATTCCGCCCACGAACAGGTCGCTGGCCACCTGCATCTCGCGCCGCTTGGAGCGCACCTCTGCCGCGCGGGCCTCGCCATCCACCGCTAGCGCCGTGCGGCGCGCGTCGCGGGTCAACAACACCATGTGCCAGCGGTCGTCCGCCACCGGTGTGTCCAGCTGTAGCGTGGCGGGCTCGGCGCACGAAAGCGTGAAGCGCAGCCGCAGGCGCCCGTCCACCAGCAGCAGCTCCAGAAAGTCGCAGTCGCCGCCGTCGTCCAGGTAGAGCAGCAGCGCGCGCGTGGCGTTGGTGCGCAGGCTGAAACTGAGCTCGCCGCTGCTCGCTGCGCCTGCCCAGCGCGCGTAGCGAGCCCACTGCCCGGGGCCGCCGCCGAACTCCAGGCTGCCGGCGCCCGCCGCCAGCGCCAGCAGCAGCAGCAGCAGCAGCGGTGGCGGAGGTGGCGGTCGCCACCGGCTCCCCGGCGCCATGCCTCCGGCGGCCCCGGCGCCGCCCGGCTCCCGGCCCCACTCAGGCTTCAGAGCCGCGGGCGCATGGGGCGGGGAGGGGGCCGGGAGCCCCACGCACCGAGCGGGGCTCCCTCGCCGGCTCACAGTGCCATGGGCCTGGCGGTGGGGCGATGCGCGTAGAGGCCCAGGTGCTGACTTCCCCCGGGCGGCGGCGGCGGAGCCCCTCCCCCGCGGCGGGCTCGGACGGAAGTTGGGGGAGGGACGCCTGCGGGGAAACAGAGAAGAAGACTTTAATGAGGGGTTCGGAGGAAACGGGACCCGTCGGTGTCTGGCTCCCGCCTCAAAGCAACAGATGCCCACCTGTTTCCCTTTAGGTCTTGAGCTGGCCCTGACCTGGAGAGTGTCTTGAAGCAAGAAACATAATCGCAGCCGGAAGTACTGGGAACCCAACACTTGGAGAGAAACAGCACTCGAAAGGGACATTATTGGCTTGAGATGTGGACAGGTGGTAAAGTGGCACCTTGGAATTCAGTAGGAGTCCAGTCCTGCTGGCCTCACCCTGACCTCTCAAAAGACCCAGGCGTCAGGACCGAGGCCAGCTCCTGGGAGTGAGACCTAGGACCTCTCCAACTGGTGACCCCACTCCATTCTTCTCTAAGCCACCCAACCTCTGTGCGGTGGCTCCCACCTCTAGCCAGGGATCACTCTCTCTCTCATCAGCTCTTGAAGCTGGATAATGAAGTTGCTAAATAATTCATTGGGATTAATTAAATGCCAATTCGTCAATGGTATCTCAGGGTAACCAGGCTGGGAAGGGGGCAAAGGATAGAAGCCAGGCATCACCCAGATACCCACACCCCAAACCTTATCCATCGCTGTAAGGACACAGGCATCCAACTCTGAGTTTCCAGTTCCCCCCAAATCACACTCACCCCTCCCAGGGCCCCAACCTGACTGCTCACCAGCTCAGGTCCTTCTGAGGCTAAAGATGTGTCACCCTCAACCTCCAGCTTCCAGTCCTCAGCCTAAGGACTGGCCTCACTACTTGGGATCTCTTCACCCCTCAGTTCTTCCCGGCCCCCCACCCAGGGCTGGGGGAGCTACCAGGAGGCAGGCAGGCTCATTTGCATAAAATTGCCTTTCTGAAATGATTACCCTTGTAACTGGCTGTCAGAGAGCAATTTATACCCCACAACGGGGAGGGGAATTTGCATCTCGTTAAACTCTGAGTCGTAATTATTTATATCCAACAACCCTCCTGAATATTGCATTGATTTTATTTTTGGGGAGGGAGGGAAGGAGGTGGGGAGAAGCCTGGAAGAGAAACAGGGAGGGGCCAGGGTTTAGGAGGAGACGGGAAAGGTGGGGTGGAGGGAGAAAGAGGAAGGAGAGGAGCTCATGAAAAGTAGCAGAAATGGAAGAGTAATGGAAGAGAAGGAAGGCCTGACGAGGAGAAAAGAAAGAGAAGATTGAGAAAATTAAACTCCAAATTCAAACAGCATTCGTCAAGGCCCCAGATCCTGGGCATTTTTATAAATGTCATCTTACTTAATCACTCTGAGAAGTCCCATTATTCCCATTAACCCTTGGGGAAGCCCTTGTAGAGAAGTCTGGGTAATTGCCCAAGGTCATGCAGCCGGTCAGCAGGGAACTGGGCCTCTGATCCAAGGCTGTCAGCCCATGAAGGAGACAAAGGGCAGGACAGCCACAGGTGCAACTCAGGTGGAACAAGAGGAAGGCTGGCTTGGGGTGGGGGCGTGCAGTGGTGGGGCCAGGAGCCACAGCTGGGAGAGGAAGCTGAGCTAAGAGGAGGCAGCTCAGGCCCCCCTAAAAGATCACAGTGAAGGAGAAGCAGAGGGACAGGAGGGCAGGGCTGGCTAGAGTAACCTGCGTGCAGAAGGAAGGTGGGCAGAGAAGGCTCCGAAGCCATCAGTGGTGTCTGGAGAGGCATCTCTAAGAGACCTGCAGAGCCCCTTCCATCAGCCTCCTGACTGCTGTCCTCCCAATCCTACAGGCTCCCATGGGGGACCCACATATCCTGCACCAGCTTCCCTCCAAGGACTGCCCCTTCCCAGGCAGGGGAGGAGATCCAGGCCTGCAGCCCCCACTCCCCACAAACACTGTGGGGTTATATATAGCTTGCTGCTGCCTCTCCTCATTGGGTAATGGAGATAATTAACATGCGAGGGCTAATTAGCCAATCAAATTAAATGCAGCACCTGCTCCCAGCCTGATTGACGCCCTTACCCCCCACACACATATATGTACCCCGACCCCAACCCAGGGGAGGGGGTCTCTGAGGCTCAGAAGACGGGAAATGCACCCCTTTTTCTCCAGAAGAGGCAGACAACCCCCAGCAGAGGCCTAGCCCTGGTGACCAGAACACTGACCATCCTCCCTACCTCCTCTCTTAGGGTCTCAGTCAGTCTGGCCTAGCCTAGCCTCTGTCTGCTTCCCTCCTGGCCCCCACCCCCACCTCCGGACACTATTTGGGGGAGGGAATTAATTAGCTATTGATTTCCACTAGCTGAGGGAATGGGATTGCTGCTGTCCACCCCCCGCCCGGCCCAGGGAGATGGTGATCCCTTCAAAGCCCTGCCCTACCCCCCTCTGCAGGCCCCAGTCCTCTAGGGAGATGGCAGAGGGGTTCTTATGAAAAGGCCTAGGGACAGGGTCTCCCTCCATTCCGGACACTGGAAGACAGATAAAGCAAAGGATGGTGGGGAGGCCTCCCGAGGCTGGGCAGCGGACACCTGGGCTCTAAGAGTAGAGGTCAGGTTACCTGGTTGGGGGTGGGGTGCAAAGTAGCTGAGAGTCCAGGAGGGGGTGATTCCACCGTCTGGGTGTGGTGGTGGGGGGTTGCCTGGCAGGCACGTGTCTGTGGGTAGCTGTGGGGACAGAGGCTGGGCTTGTGCGGTACATCCCAGGAGGGGCAAGGGCAGGGGCTGGGCCCGCAGCCCCTCAGACTCATTACTCATTCTTGCCACAGCCCGCAGCTCTGCAGTACAGGCAGGCCTGGCTCTGCGCCGGGGGCACAGGGGCTGCAGGAACAACCAGAAGGTAGCCCAGCCTTCCCCAAGTCCTCTCTCCAGGGACCCAAAGGCCCTTCGGGGAACTTCAGGTTTTTGAAACAGAGAACCCCAAGGGGAGTGTGAACTAAGTGGACACCTGAGTCCTTTCCACCCCACCCACCCCACGCTGCAGTGTGCAGGACACCTGCTGCTCCCCAGGCTCCCCCACACAGGACCGGGCATCTGCTGACCCCACCTCCAACTCACAAGGGTCCTGGTAGAACTCGGAGGCACCTGCTCAACTCCTGCTCCTGGGTTCCCTGGCCTGAGCAGTATCCTCACTTTCAGGGACCTGGTCCCCATGGATCAGGGACATTGCCTTGCTCACCTACATCAAGTAAACAGTGTCCTCAGGAGTTGTGCAAGGCGAGGCCCCTCCGGCAGGCATTGAAATGGAAGCTGCTAACACCCACTAAACACTGGCCCCCACGACCTACCCTTCTCTAGTGCCCACTACCAGGGCAGGGACACTGGCAGTGTCCCCCAGGCTATGCTGCATGCACACAGATGTCAGTACCATCTTTGCCGCCAGCCCCCACTCTCCCTGATCATAGCTCCTGCGGGCACTGACTTCTCCCACGAAATCCCCAGATTCTGCACCCAGTCAGCACCCAGCGCCCCCTACCTACAGATACACTCAGCAGCCTTGGGCAAAAGGGGATGGCACAGGCGGGGCTGGGCGGGGTGACCAGGCTGCCCTCAGGGCCTCTGTATACCTCCCCTCACTAGCCCTCTCTCCCACACAGCCTCAGTGCCGCTGTGGCACTGGGCTGCAATTTTGGGGCTCCCCGGGCTGGACCTTCACTGGCACCATCTTATTTCCGCCCCCCCCCCGGGGGGGGGGTTAAGAGGCAGTTTTGTCACCTTGTCTTAGAAAGCCACTGAGCTCAGAAGGATGTATTCACTGGCACAGTAAAGGGTCTGCTGGCCCCTCAGGCCGTGGCTGTTCTACTCTGCATCGCCCACAGCAGCAGAGCAGTGCCTGAGACTCAAAGACCACCCTCTCCTGGTCAGGCCTCCACAAGGGACACCCAGACTCCGAGCCCACCCCAGGACTAAAGACAGAGGCCTCCAGCCACTGGAGTTCACCACTCTCGTTTTTTCCTGAGGTGGAAAGTGAATCCCAGAGAGGAGCAGAAACTGACCAGGGATCACACAGAAGAGCAAGACCCAAGGTCACTAGCCTTCTGGAAGCTCCCCCTGTACCAGCTGATCAGACCTCTACCCTCCTGCCCGACCTGTGCAAAGTGAGCGACTTTCCGAGTGAGCTAATCCCAGCCCACTCCGGCAGAGCCCCTAAGGTGGGCCCTCTCCCAGCATCCATCGGCCCCCTTCTGGCCTGGTCCACACCACGCCCACACACGCGCACACGCACACACACCTCCTGCCATGGGAATGCCAGCCGCCCCCTGGCTCTCCTCACGCCAACATCCTCTCATGCCAGCTGGGAGTGAGACAGCAGGGGCCTCCCCCAAGCGCCAGGGAGGAAGAGCTGGGTTTACACACATTCTGGTGGCCCCAGAAGGCAGCCCGTGGACAGGTGGGAGAAGTGCGTGTTGGGGGGGAGTGGATTTTGGCTCAAGCTAAAGAGAAACTTGCCGGCAATCCAAAATTGCAGGTGATGGTGGAGGAGGCTGCCTCCGGAGGGCGAGCTCCTGCCTGCGGAGGTGTGTGCGATGACTACAGCGCAGGATGCTCAGGAGGGGGCTTTTGAATCTCAGGGGCGGGGGGCATAAGGTCCCTCAGGTTCAGCATGTTTTTTAGAAGGTGCTCACTCCCTCCCGAAACACCAGGCAGGACTGACAGACGCAAAGAGTTCCTATTCCCCTTCCTGTTCCTTCCTTCCAGTTCTGATGGCTCAGCAGAGACAAGGAAAGACCTGGGCATCTCCATACCCAGCCACAGCCTCCATGTGGACAAAAACAAGAGAGCACACTAGTCAGAGGCACTGGCTCTGGAACCTGGCTGCCAATGCCAATTCTATCTCTGTCTAGCTGTGTGATCTTTAGCAAGTTACTTAGCTTCTCTGTGCTTCCATTTCTTTACATGTAAAACAGGGTGGTAATAGTGTTGGCAGAATTAGAATTAATATGTTAAAGCACTTAGAACAGCACCTAGCAGAGACTGAAGCGTGAAGGGTGTGTTATGTTAATGATTACTTCTAAAACTCTTCATCTCAGCTTTTTAGGGTTTACAAAACCACACATGGCTAATGTTTCCTTTGATTCTCACCAGAACCTGATAGGGGTGCAAGCTAGGCAGGTATTATCACTGCCCTCTTTTACAGTTGGAGGAAACTGACAGAGGGGAGGAGGGGCCCACACGATGTCATAGATTTTATAAGTGGCAGAGTTGGGACTCAGGTTCGGTTCTATCCAGCCTCTGGGCCCTGGGTTCCTTTCCACCCTGCCGGCACTTCATCATGACTGGGAAGGAGGAAGAAGGGGACAAAGAGGTCACTAGACAAGTGGAGGATGGACGCCAGCAGGGGCTGAGAGTGAGCAGGTGTCTGCAGGGTCCCCTGAGCAGGTCTCTGTGTGCTTGGAGGGAAGTAGAAAGGATCTGGGGACAAGGGTGGCAGCTCAAAGTGTACATGAGGAGGCTCCGCCAAGAGAGTGGGACTGAAGAAAGGGGTGGCCTGGAGACGGAGTGGGGGCTGGAGCCTTGGGGGTAAGCAGTGCATGGGACAGGCACATGGAATGTCCTGTGCTGGGCACAGCTGGGCACACCAACCTGGATGGGTGCGCCTCGACAATGCAGAGGGGACCAATGTTTCCAGAGGTGGCCTTGCAAGTAAGCCTGAGGTACCTGGCAATGTTCCTAAGGTATCCACGGCAGGTGTGTGGGTGTGTAGGAAAAGTTAGGATAACAAGAATAAAATAACTACCACTTCCTGGAGGCCCTCTGTGTGCCTGACAAACACCTCAGATGAAATAAAGTTCACAGAGCCAAGCACACAGTAGGTGCACATTAAATAGAGTCGTTACTATTATCATTGCCATCATATCATCCCATCCAGTCCCGGTAACATCCCTGCGATGTAGGTTTGACAGCACCCATTTAACAGATGAGGAAGCTGAGTCTCCCCCAGGGGCAAAGTGGAGTCCATGCAGCCTCACCCTCACTGCCTCCCCCATGTTAAATGGTGGTGGCAGCGGAAGAACAGCTTTGAAAATGACAGTAAAATGCCACGTATGCTGGGTTCTCTGTTGAACGAGTCTCGGGGAGCCCACGGGCCTGTCAGTATGGAAGGGGCAAGATGGGAGAGTCGCATGGACAGATGGAGCTGCAGGGTGGGTGGCGTGTGAGGATACACATGGGGGCATCCCCACGGGGGCTGGCTGGGGAGCCTGGAATGAATGGACGGTGTGTCTCCAGCACTGGGCAGGGGCAGGGCCCTATGTGTGAGGACAGATGTTGGGGGTGAGGCCTCTGGGTCCTAAGGGAGGCCAGGTGGGGCTGAGTGCAGGGCCAGACAGGGAGGGGTTGCATGATCAGAGGGCCTGGGGCTTGGGTACTGAGGGTACAAAGATAAGACAGAGAGTGACAATGAGCTTTGGAGGTGAGCCAATGCTAAAGGGTGCGAGAGGCAGCCCAGTGGCCCACAGCAGTTCCAGTTCCTCAGGAGCCTGAGGCAGGAGGATCGCAGGAGCCCAGGAGTTCAAGAACAGCCTGAGCAACGCAGTGAGACCCCATCTCAAAGAAATAATAACCCAGTCTGTGTGTATGCCGGTGCGTGCGCGCACACACACTCACACAAAGGCTCGAGGCAAAGTGCTTAGGACCCCGACAAGCACATGGTGCATGATGGGGAGGGTCCGGGAAGGTGTGCCTCTGTGGGCACACCTGGGAGGGAGGGGTGTGTGTGTGGCCACAGGGAGGGGAGCTGTTGGACGGAGGCCTGCGCATGTCTGAGGGTGAGGGCTGGCAGTGCTGTGTCGGAGGACCCAGGGGCACATACGTGCCGGGTCATGTACATGAAAGCAGGACTCCTGGGGGGAGGTCTCTGAGGCAGGCGGCAAGGTGGCAGTCTCCCTGGGCGGGGAGTGTGGGTGGTGTGCTGCCGGGAGGTGTACTGTGTATGCAGGTGTGTGCGCCTGTGTAGGCGTGTGTCTGGGTGGGTGCCACCGAGCATGTGTATCGGTGTCAGGGTGTCTGTGTCACTGGCAAGGGCGGGCAGGAGGGAGCAGCTGGACCTGGGTAAAGACTGAGCCTAGAAGGGACAAGAGACCCCCAACAGTCTCTCCCGAACCTAGCCCCCTCCTCTCAGAAGCCTGTTGTCTTGTGTGGCAGAGAAGCCAGGACAGGCCCAGGCTCCTGGAGAGAAGTCCCCAGCAGCCACTGCCCGCCAGTCAGTCCCGCCCACCCGTGCAGCTGAGGACAGGATGGGCCTGAGAACACCTCCCCTAGCAGGAATGAAGGCCTCCCAGCCAGCCTTCTCCCCTGCCCCCAGAAAGATCCCGCCCAGCCTTGGATGCCGGCATCCCTGAGCCATCCCCGGAACCAAGACTCGGGAACCTGAGCAGCTGAAGCACCCACAAAATAAAAGGACCTACAGTTAAGGGACCAGCTGACCTCCCTCCTCTCTTTCTTCCTTCCTGCTCCCTTCTGTCTTTCTCCTTCTCTTGCAGAAGACAGAGAATGTAAAACCTTAAAGTCCACCCTCCCCCAGAAAGGAACGCCCAGACACTGGGAAGGTGGACCAGAGGGAGGGACAGGAATGAATAGAAGGTCCTCACCCACCCCACCCACCCCAACACATAGAAAAAAACAAGGTGTACAGAAGCCCCCAAAGCAGTCGAGAAGGCTTGAGACCCAAGACCCACCCCCTAAGATGTATTTCATCACTCCAGGTCTGGACTGCCTCCACCTCCACCTCCAGGCACGGAGAAACTGCCCCTCCCAGCCCTTGCTGGTTAAGGAGGCACCAAATGCCCTCTCCCAGGACTCAAGGGGGTGAGAGTAAAGGAGAAGCCCACCCAAAGCCAACAGCCCGTCAAGGTTCAAGGGCTCACACTCCAGCCCAAAGAACCCATGGCAGACTGCTCCTTCAGCTGGGGGAGAAGGCTGGGACATGAAAAATGGTCCCCTCCTCTTCAGGGATGGGGGAGCGAGCCTAGGGCCCTGCAGCTTCCTCTCCCCCTGCAGCACTCTCTGACCAGAACCCTGTCGCCTCCCCCAGCGCATTCCCACCCCAGCAGAGCCCCCTCCTACTGGTTTCCAAGTCTCCCTT
>PVHX01024619.1:0-23586 GCA_004024805.1 Geosciurus inauris | reverse complement strand
TCACCACTGTGAGAACTCATGAGAGTGATTAACCTTTATTGCCTAACTCCTTGGTCAGATACCTATAAGTCCCATAGGGTCTTAGCCAAGGTGAGTGCAGAGATTTAGAATCTTTCTTACCAATCAGTCTTCAGAAGGAGATATAGAAGTAGTCTGATCTTAAAATGGTTAAATGACAACATATCATAGTGGTTAAGAACAAAAACTTGGGAGAGCCAGTGCCGTATCATAGGAGGTTGATCTTGGGAAAGTTATGTAAGGACTCAAAATAACCATTTGCTCATTTGCAAATTGGAGGATTATGTTGACCTTTTAGGGTGGCTGATAATAGTGAACACAGCACTCGAGTACCAGTTGCATGTACACGCTCAATACATTGATTATTGATTGCTATCATCATTATTTCAGATGTTTGTGATCATATAGAAGTGCTTATTTTTGTAATATATCATTGCTTTCTAGTTTTTTGAGAAAGTTGAGGAATCAGGTCTGGAATCTGAAGGAATTTTTCGACTTTCAGGATGTACTGCCAAAGTCAAGGTACCTGACATTTTCTGTTCCTTGTTAGAAATCAAAGCTAGTTAGATCCAGCCCAAAAGAGCATCTAGGATGTAGTCTTTGAGGTTGTCATTATTTATTTGATATGATCATTTGGCTCTTCCTAATATTCCTTGGTTCCTATGATTATGTGTTTGTTTCATGATCCTTTTAAATTAAACAACATGAATAATAATAAACTGTTAACAACAAAATATCAAAAACCATAGCCTATTTTCAGTTTGAAAAGTCAAAATGCCCCATCCCTATTCTGGGGGTGAACCACTTTAGTTTGTTGTGTTCCTTTTTGTCATGAAAGTCACTAAGCCTACAGTATGGGAGCCAGCCCTTCTTTCCATTACCAGTTACTTTCAGCTTAGAGACATTAATTGGTTTTCCTTTTAGCTGAAGTTCCGTGGCCTTAACCCCACTGCAGTACTCACTCAGCAGTTCTAAATCCCAGGTCCTTTTATGGTGACGTCAGTGTCCACACACAACACCACTCAAGCCATGTGAATCCGTTTACCTTGCCTTCTTACTTCTATAAAAGTGCAAACTCTACAAAACTATAAAGGGGAGAATCATTGAAAAGAAAAGCTTTTCTCAACAATTTCCAGTAAAATATCCCACTGCATCTTCTGATGGGCACAGACAATGAAGAATTTATTCCTGTCCTTGGATCAACCCTGGTTTGTGGACATTAAATGATGAACCCCCGAGAGAAAAAGTTTCAGGGGAAGGCAAACATGAATTTGGTTGTGTTTAGAATTATTCCAAGGAAATGCATAGAAGCAGAAAGGTGTGTCTTCACTAATTCATTTTGGTACCTGTTTTGGGAAATTCTTTTTGTATCAAGAAGTCTCAGGACTTTTACAGAAAAGTGTGAAAAGATATTTTTTAAGTGGAAACAGTAAATAGCATGTGTCTTTTGGATTCTCTAGAGAGCATATGCTAAGAGGGATTAGTAGTGGAAGAGAGTTATACGAAGGGATAGTGCTTCTAAAGGTTATCCTTTATAGAGGGCAGGAAGCAGGACAGGGCAGGTGAGCCTCAGGCCACAGGGCAGGACTGGCAGTTCCTCCTGGTACAGGAGCTGTGCACTGGGCAGAATGGGCCAGGCACTGTTGCCTGCCCTGCTTGGCCATGGACTGGACTTCCTGCAGAGAAGGGGCTAAGAGCTGGGAGAGTCAGCTGCCTGAATGTTTTGCAGATGCGTGTGGCAAGTTCTCTTTTAAAGGGAGATCTGAGCAGGGTACCAGGCCATTTCCAGTGATGTCAGGAATGAGAGTATACTGGGTGTTGTGACTTCCCTGTTGGCTAAATATAGCTTCATTGGGAAGGTAGGTAAATTCCTAATGGCCTCTTAGGTTTATACTCTCCAAGTTTGATCTACTTTTTATCTCGGTTTCTCAAATGATTGATTCTCAGATATACTTTTGAATAAGTGTATCCTAAATCTGAAGGTGAAAACTGTTACTAGTTTTGGTTAAATCTTTGGTTACCAGTGGAGTCAGAGATCTGAGATAAAGTCAAAGAAATGAATTTCCTGAACAAAATCAGACTCCAATCGGAAAGTTACATTTGCATGTATTCTGGTTCCTCTGTGTGTGTGTGTGTGCATGCACATGTGAGTTTGTGACAAGCACAATTGATGAGATGTAAATTTCTATTTCCTCAATAACCAATGGAAGAAAACATAGGGTATATGTTATGTGTACCAAGTTTAACATTATAGCAAAAGATACTTTTCTTGAGCTAATCTTCGACTGAAAAATGTTTATCAAAGGCTAACCATCCCTTCAGTGTTCCCACATGCATTCCTCAACCACATTTAGGTCAAAGTCCCTTTTCTACCCTAATCAATTTTATATAGTGTCAGCCTATTTATTCCACTGCTTGTTAGTCCAAAAAATGTAATCCAGATGTTTTCATGGTTTAGGCTCCAAGAAAACCAATGTGAATGGAATCTGGGCCAGTGAACAAAAACAGAAAGTACTGCAGTTAGAAAGGCATCAAAACTTGACGTACTGTAGTGGCTTTTATTTTTTCTCCTTTATTCAAACCTCAAACTACCCTTTTCTTTGTTTCTCCCACCCCTCTCCTCACCTTGTACCAAGTAAATGACAGCCACTATTTGGGGGCTTCACTATTGGACATCCAGCCTGGCTTTGTGTTCTGAACACTTGATAAGACTGACAGGGAAGCAGCCCTGAGAAGTTCCAAGACTTTACCCAGACAGGAACACCACTGCAAAGCCAGTTGCCCTGTTGGAGGCCACAGGTCATTTGGATGCAATTTAATGCTTTGGTGTGTTCAGTGATTTTCTTTTCAAAACATGGTAGAATTCTGAGCCAAACACTAGGGAGTATATTTTATGGAAGAAGGCAGGCTGTTTGACATGCGAAGTTCTCTTTTTGTCTCATTTCCATTATTCCCTGGCAGCACTAAATGCTTTATAGTTACATTGCCTGGCCCATTGGTTTCTCTTCCTGAGCTGGTGGCTGCAGGCTAGTCATTGGCATTTGTATGAAAACTAAATCTTAGCAGGTTGCATTTCTGCTCAAAGGAGATTTAAGAACCTGAGTTCCAACCCTTGCCTCTGGTCTCATTAACAGTTGACAGAAAAACTGACTTCTACACCCTCTAGGTGCTCCCTGTTTGGGGCCATAAATTCACACCAGGTTTATGTGGTTTCACATTTAGGGCTACCATGGAAATGTCATTTCTGCCCAAACCCTCTAGCCTGCTCTGGTCAAAATCAGAAGGGGATGTTCCTTCTCTTGGTGTTATTTTATACCACCCATCTAGACAAGATAGTGGTATCATTGCCCAGTCACACCTTACCTTCATAGGTTCCTGTAGGACTGACTGGACTGGAATAGACCTAGGACGAGGGAGCAAAGCCCACAGCTGGCATTTATTGAGTACTGTTTGCGTGGTAGCCCCTGTTCTGAGAACTTCATGTGGTTTTATCCAATTCAGGTTCAGGGAGGTCATCTTTTACATTTATTTTTAACTGATACATGAAAACATAAAAATTATACTTATTTATGGGGTACCATGTGATATTTAGACACATGTATATGTACTATAATATTTTCATCAAATTAAATATATCTCCTCAAACATTCATCATCACTCCTTTATGGTAAGAACATTCAAACTTCTTTTTTCCTGCTTTTTGAAATACACAGCACACCAGAACTTCTCACTCCTAACTGTAATTTGGTCCATGTTAATCAACCTTTCCCTTACTCTCCTCAGCCTCTGGTAACCAACGGTTCTACTCTCAGCTTCTTTTTTTTGGTACTGGAGATTGAACTCAGGGGCACTCGACTACTGAGCCACATCCCCAGCCCTATTTTGTGTTTTATGTAGAGACAGGGTCTCACTGAGTTGCTTAGAACCTTGCCGTTGCAGAGGCTTTGAGCTCGCGCTTCTCCTGTCTCAGCCTCTCAAAGTGCTGGGATTACAGGCATGCGCCACCGCACCTGGCTTCAGCTTCTTTAAGATCAACTTTTTAAGATCCTACATATGAGCGAGATTTATGAGTGAGATTATGTAATACTTGTTTTTTGTGCCTGACTTATTTCGCTCAATGTAATTATCCATTCATGTTGTTGCAAATGACAGGATTACATTCTATTCATGGCTGAATTGTATTCCATGGTGGATCTGAATCCATTCATCAGTTGATAGACACTGTAGTTAGTTTCCCTTTCTTGGCTCTAGTGAATAGTGCTGCAATGAACGTGGGCCTGGTGCTCTCTCTTTGGAAAACCTTATTTCCTTTCCCCTGGACACATACCCATAGTGGGATGGCTGGATCATATGGCAGTTGTATTTTTAAATTTTCAAGGAAGCTCCATATTGTTTTCCATAACAGCTGTACTAGTTTGCATTCCCACCAACAGTGCACAGGGGTTTCCTTTCTTTTCACATCTTTGCCAACACTTCTTATCTTTTTTTTTAACCTACTATCTACTTGATTCTTTTTTAATATTTGTTCTAATCAGTTATACATGACAGCAGGATGCATTTTGACACATTGTACACAAATGGAGCACAGCTTCTCATTCCTCTGGCTGTACATGGTGCAATGTCACACCAGTCATGCAGTCATACATATATATAGGGTGATAATGTCATCTCATTCCACCATTCTTCCTACCCCCAAGCCTCCTCCCTCTCCTTACTCCCCTTTGCCCAATCCAAAGTTCCTCCACTCTTCCCTAGCCCCCTCCTCCCCTGTTACGGATCAGCATCTGCTTATCAGAGGAAACATACGGCCTTTGGTTTTTTGGGGATTGGCTCATTTCACTTAGCATGATATTGTCCAGCTCCATCCATTTACCTGCAAATGCCATAATTTCATTCTTCTTTAAGGCTGAATAATGTTCTATTGTGTATATGTACCACATTTTCTTTATCCATTCATCTGTTGAAGAGCGTCTAGGTTGGTTCCACAGTTTAGCTGTTGTGAATTGAGCTGCTATAAACACTGATGTGGCTGTGTCACTGTAGTATGCTGATTTTAAGTCCTTTGTGTACAAACCAAGGAGTGGGATAACTGGGTCAAATGGTGGTTCCATTCCCAGTTTTCTGAGGAATCTCCATACTGCTTTTCAAAGTGGTTGCACCAATTTGCAGTCCCACCAGCAATGTATGACTAGCTTTTTTGCCATAGCCTTGTCAACACTTAATTGTTGCTTGTTTTCTTGATAACTGCCATTCTGACGGGTGTGAGATGAAATCTTAGAGTAGTTTTGATTTTCATTTCTCTAATTGCTAGAGATGTTGAATATTTTTTTCATATATTTGTTGATTGATTGTATATCTTCTTCGGTGAATTGTCTGTTCAGTCCCTTTGCCCATTTATTGATTGGATTATATGTTTTTTTGGTGTGGAGTTTTTTGAATTCTTTATATATCCTGGAGTTTAGTGCTCTTTCTGAGGTGAGTGTGGTAAAATTTTCTCCCATTCTGTAGGCTCGCTCTTCACGTTATTGTTTCATTTGCTGAGAAGCTTTTGAGTTTGAATCCATCCCTTTTATTGACTCTTGATTTTATTCTTGCTAATTTTTAGGAGTCTTGTTAAGGAAGACAGGTCCTAAGCTGACAAGATGAAGATTTGGGCCTGTTTTTGCTTCTATTAGGTGTAGGGTCTCTGTTCTAGTGCTTAATGGAAAGTATCACCAACAGACCAGATCACTTCTTATTTTTTGTGTTTTTGATAACAGCCATTCTTATTGGAGTGAGGTGATACCTCACCATGGTTTTGATTTGCCTTTCCCTGATGATTACCGACATTGAACATTTTTTCTTACGTACGCTGACCATTTGTGTGTTGTCTTTTAAGAAATGTCCATTTCGGTCTATTGCCCATTTTTTAATTGGGTTGTATTTTCTTTCTTTTTTTGTTTCCTCTTACTGACTCTTTAGACTTCTTTATACATTCTGAACATTAACCCCTTGTCAGAAGTATAGTTTTCAAATATTTTCTCCCATTCTGTAGGTTGTCTCTTCACTCTGTTAATTGTTTCCTTTGCTGAGGAGAATCATTATTTGTGTAATTTCATTTGTCAATTTTTGCTTCTTTTTCCTGTGTATTCGGGGTCTTATCCAAAAAATCCTTGCCCATTCCAATGTCCTAAAGCATTTCTCCTATGCTTTCTTTCAATAGTTTCATAGTTTGTTTTCACATTTCATTTTTGAGTTGATTTTTGTAACTGATGAAAGGTAGGAATCCAACTTCATTCATCTGCATGTGGATACCCAATTTTCCCAGCACCATTTATTGGAAGACTGTCATTTCTCCAATTCATGTTCTTAGCTCCTTTGCTGATCATCAGTGGGCTGCAAGTATGTGGGTTTACTTGTAGGCTCTCTGTTCTGTCAGTCCATATGTCTATTTTATGCCAATGCTATGTTGGTTTTTTGTTTTGTTTTGCTATACTGTTTTAATTATTACAGCTTTGTAGTTATTTTGATGTCAGTGTGATGTCCACTTTGCTCTTTCTGTTCAAGATAGTTTTGGTTATTCAAGGTAGGGAGATCATTTTAATATCCCTGTCATATGGTAAGAATCGTGAAGCATAGGCCATACAAATCAGTCAGTTGGGTTGTTGGGATAGGAACTTCAATAGTGCCCATCCTTGGCCTTGGTGCATTATTGCCTCTTAGGTGACTGGAAACCACCTACAGGTTGGGAGAGTCACATTAGATGAGTTCCTTTTGCAGAGGTGTGTGGAAAATGAATCTGAATTGTTCTGCTCTTGCTGCTTCCTACACACTTGAAGAACAATTGCCCCCTTGCATTACAGCAGGGATACTAGGCAACTGATGGAAACCTCTTGCTCTTCCTCCTGTTTTTTCTGTTAACAGCATCTGTGTCCGCCCACATTTGCTCTCCTAGGCATTTCTTTACTGGCCTCTCTCCTTTCTAACTACAGCTGCTTGGTAATATTCCTTTGGTGCATGGCCTCATACTTGGACTCCTTACCTCTTCTGCCTATTCCTGACCTATGCCAAACCCTACATTCCTCAAATAGTTTTTCCAGTCTGGATGTCCTCAAAGATGAATCTAACCTTGTTATTCTCCTGCTTAGAAATATCCCAAGTTGCCTCACTGACTACAGGAAGCAGTCCAGCCCCCTTCAGACTGGCCACGGCCTGCTTCCCAAATTCATTCCTTACGCCAGCAATACTGAGCTATCTGCTGCTCTCCAAGCACACTGGATTTTCATGAGTACCTGTCACTCCTTGAGCTGTTCTTTCTACCCAGCATGCCCTTCTGTGTCCTCTTCCACTGGCAAGTTTCTCAAGATTTGTTCCCAGGAGTTTGGTTTACTGTCTCTGATAGCTGTTACAGTACCAATATGTGACCTTTCTTGTAGCATTTACATTCTGAATTAGTACTATCAGTTCATGAAAAGGTCCTCTCCACTGCACTACAAGATACCTAAAGGCAGAGAATGGATTTCATGCATCTTTCCTCTCCAGAGCCAGTTTGGTGCACGAAATCCTTTATTCCAAGACAAGTGTGTTTATCAGCAAAGGATCGCTTGGTTAGCTATAGTATTCCTATCATATTTCAGGACAAGAAATCTCCTTTTGACTCATCAGTAGGGGCTAGAGGATGGATCTCAGTCCCATGCATCTCTGTAAGCAACTTGTTTAATGAAGGATCTCCGTTTTACAGACTCTGAGAGACATGAGAGCATCTGTGCCTGGCATATTAATGAGCTGCTCTTGGTAGGAAAAGATGAAATGTGTGAACTGACTTTGGCTGAGTGTGTTCAAGGCTGGAAGAATTAGGCTTTTAAGGGTTTTCACAGTTCCTTTCAAAGTATCCTTTTCAGAGTAGTTAGTGTCAGTCAGGAGACTGATTAATTGCCTATTATAACAAGTAAACTTTGTAATTCAAGGGAACAGGAGAAGATGAGTTTGACTTGAGAAAAGAAACATGGAGAATGTGTGGCACTGATAATCAGATGAATTGATAATGTAAAATTTGTAAGACAAGTAGAACCTCTGAGGGCTTAGTGATTTTTTTGTTTGTTTTTTGAAGTATTTGCACAGTGCTCTAAACCTTATGAAGGATTTGGCAGGCATGAAAACATGTGGAGGACATGTGTGTGTGTTGGCATAAAACTTTGCTGTAACCACTCCAGGAAGATGTCATTGGCCTGCATGGTGTAGTGAGGTCAGAGTTACTTTATTGGGATATTTCTCCTTCTGTATGTGGACTAGCTGAGAGGTGCACATTGCTGATCTACTTTAGAAATAGAAGTGACGATGGCAGAAGGGATTAAGAAAAGAAGGAAATGGGGGCTTTGTCAAAATCTAGCAGTACATTTATCATGTGGAAATAGTGGTTTCTTGCCAAAACCATAGAAAGGAAACTGATCTAACTAAAAAATTTTTATATTGTGTAGTTCAAGATTAATATTGTTTTAAAATATTCTCAAAAACAGTTTCAAAAATTCATTCATAATCAGCCATTTCAGTTCTCTTCATCATGTTAGAAAAAGGCTTAGAATATAGTGCTGTATCAAGCTATGTGCAAAAATAATTTAATTAATGATAGTTTTCAAAGGGGATAAGGGGATAAAGATGGTCAGGTGGCAAAAGCACACTAAATTTCATTGCTGTCTTCCTTGATTTGCAGCAATACCGTGAAGAACTGGATGCCAAGTTTAATGCTGATAAATTTAAATGGGATAAAATGTGCCATAGAGAAGCCGCAGTAATGTTGAAAGCATTTTTCAGAGAACTACCCACCTCTCTCTTCCCTGTGGAATATATACCTGCCTTCATCACTCTAATGGAAAGTAGGTGGAAGATGTTAAATGTGAATGGACTAAGATATGAGGTCAACAGTGACAGAGCAGAAGAGAGATGCCTAATGACATGTGACTGCAGTGTACAGATTTGCTGTTTCCTGATGATACTTGGTTGAAATATTAAGTTTGATTGTAAATAGTCATCCATTTACATACTTGTGTATTTAAGTCTGGTAGATATGATTTAGAAGGCAGAAGGATTTGCAGGAGGATGGGGCTCTTAAGGTTTGAATTCCTATGTAACATCTCTTAGTCATGCAAACTTTCTGAACTTCAACCGCTGCACCTGTGAATTGTAAAAAATAATCACTTGTTGGGGTTGTTGTAGGTATTGAATGAAAGCATCAAGAGTAGTGCCTTATGTAGCCGGGCGCAGTGGCACAAGCCTATAATCCCAGCACTTAGGGAGGCTGAGACAGGAGAATCATGAGTTCAAAGCCAGCCTCAGCAACAGCAAGGCGCTAAGCAACTCAGTGAAACCCTGTCTCTACATAAAACACAAAATAGGGCTGGGGATGTGGCTCAGTGGTTGAGTGCCCCTGAGTTCAATCCCCAGTACCAAAAAAAAAAAAGAAAGAAAGAAATAGTGCCTTGTGTATAAAAGGTCCCCAAATACACAAAATCTCTCCCTTCCTTAAATCTGAAGTCCTGGGTCTGACAACGCAACATGCAACAAGTGTGAAACATTTTGTTTTGGAAAATCATAACATCACAGAGTGTTCCTGAAAATGATAGAGCCTCATAGATTTGATCTTAAAAGAGGTACTTGAAAGAATGAACAAAATTGGTCTGTGTGTTGTATTCAGCAGTCAGGGAATAATCTGAATGTTTTTGGTCTTAACTGTTGAGTAAGGTTAGAAGGTATGCCAAGGGAAAAATTCAGAAAAGTGGAATGGGTCAGATATTAGGGGCTTTGCCTACTACCCTGCTGAAGTCAGGGTTCACAAGCCTAAGCGTGTATGATCATCTTAAGTAAATGGTAATTCTACATGAACAGAAAAGAGCTGTGACCAAACTGAGAGGACACATCCCATTTACAGACACTGGCCACTGCTCAGCTGTAGGTAATGGTTGCCACGTAGGACTGAGAACCAAATTTAGGCTTTAATGGGAAAAGATTTCATTTGAAAATCTCAACCAAAATGCAAATTTTAAAATACTTTGTGAGCTTAACACATGATATTTATATCTGATAGTCTGTAATCCTCTGCATGTGTTAACTAGAACTTTAAAATCATTAAAATATTAATGAAATAACATAGACCCTAAGCTATATAACAATTTGTCCCCCAAAATTAGAAGTTCCCTGTCTTAAAAATTTTTAACTGAACCAGACTCACAAAATAATCCTTTGTGTCTTTTAATAAGAGACTATGATAGTCAAGGAGACCTTTTTTAAGCTTTAATTCATGTATGCAGTCTGTGACCAGTACCTTTTTTTTCCCCCCTAAAATCTAGCCATTATTTTAGAAAGGAAAATTTGCTGAAAAGGTTAGAAAAGTGACTCCCCTTCCTTCATTTTTATTTCAGGTAATTGTGAGGTTTTGGGGTTTTTTGTTGTTGTTTTTTTTCAATTCTAGGATTTTCAGTTGGTGCTTTATAAATATATTTTATTCATAGGTTGAGATGCCCTATCATTTCTTTCACTTCATTGGTCATAATTTTAATAGCTGCTTCAAAACTCCTCTTTGGGTATGTGGCACATATCTGTAATCCCAGCAACTCGGGAGGCTGAGGCAGGAGGACTGCAAGTTCAAAGCCAGTCTTCAGACTCTTTGTGAAAACCTGTCTCGAAATAAAAAAGGGCTGTAGTTATAGCTCAGTGGTAAAGCACTGTGGGTTTGATCCTCCGAACTGTAAAACAGTCACAACAAAAACACAAGCGAGCAAAAAAATTGGATTCAGACCTCCAATGGTCAGAGCCATCCCTATCTACTAATTCCAGTATCTGGGTTAACTCAAGTTTGGTCTCTGTCTTCACTTTTGAGAATAGATCACAATTTCTCACTACTTTTGTATGTCAAGTAAGTTTAAATTCTCATGAATTATGTGAGAATGTCGTGTTTGGAAACTCTGGGAATGTAATAATTCTCGAGTGTTTATTCATTTGTGCTGTTTTAAACTGGTAATTTGCTTGGCTGGACTCTAATTGCTGGTGTCTTTTGGACAGCAGCTCAGCAAGTCTCAGTTCTGTTATTTAATTCTCTGCTGTGCTGTCCCATAACTGCATAGTTTGTGGGTCAGCCAGTGCTTTGGGTAGAGTTTTACTCTAGAAATAGGGCCTTCCATCTCTGGATCCCCCCTTTATGATTGCTCCATAACTTTCTTGAACCCTATCCTGTGGTTCAGGCCAGAAAGAGAGAGTAGGATTATTTATTCATTTATTTACTTATTACATTTTTGGCTATCCTGTACAGCCCTGAGTGTGGCCTGACCTCAGGTTGGGACCCAGGAAAACATAACCCCTCTCCCTGTGCCGTTTCCTATTCTAGGCGCCCAACCTCTACTGAGCTGGCCCGTTTTGTTCACTTTCCGCTGCTTCAGGTAGTTGGATTTTGTACTTTGTCTGAAGATTATTCAGGATGGTTGATTTTAGTAGGAGCTTACTCAGCCAAACCAGAAGCAAAATTTCCTATTTTTAAGTTTAAAAAAATTATTTTTCAGGACTTTCTATGATGTTTGCTGTCCTAGAAAATGGACTGCAAAATTATTAGTTTCCCTTTGCTTTTGTGGTTCATATGCCAAAGAAGTCATCAAAAGAAACCATGCCACAGAGGGTTTGTGTTTTTGTTTGTTTGTGTGTTTGGAATTATGAATTATGCAAGGAGGATTCAGACCTTTAATGGTCAAAGCCATCCCGAGAATTATATTAAGAAAGGCATATGAATAAATTAATTTTTCTTCCCATTGTTGCTCCCTCTCTGTAGCCGGTGCACTTCACTGATGGGGGATAATTTGAAAAATATCCTGAAAGGTTCACAAAGGAGTCCATATTTCTTTGTAGGACTTTGAAAGTGAAAAATACTATGTTGCAGGTGATTGATTTGATACCAGCTAACCCTGCAGGAAGCCCAGAGTTCTGGCCTGCGACCAGCAGGAAATAATGGCCTTTTTGCCACCTGAAGGAAGCTCTAGTTGTAACGAGATTTTCTGAAGGGGGAGAATTGTGAACACATGCGCGTGCATGTTTAAGCAACCCTCTTGATACTCAAATGAAGTTCAGAGAGCACAGATTCTTTCTCACTTGTGTAATTACTTTCTCTTCAATCTTGGCCCCAAAATTGCTGGTACAATTAAAAGACTCATCAATTGAGCTTCATATGCTTTCTTGAAGTGTTAATAACTTTCTGGGAGAATAATGACCTCAAGAAAAAGAATGTTCTCTACTAAGATGCATTAAATGAATTAACTGCAAAACTATTAACCACAGAACAGTTTAGGACCAAGTTTCCTAAGTAAAATGAAAATGGATTATTTGCCAAATGAAACTTTTAGTTGTAAAGAGAACTTCATAATTTCTCTGAAACGGATGGAAATAGCTCCCAAGCCTACATCTGCATCTCTTGTTTCTCCCACCAGAGGTGTATTTGTATTACATTGGAAGATTAGAGACAGTCCACAACCTGCAGTTAATGTAGTAAAATAATGTCTCTCTGTCCCTAAATGCTCTGTACAGAGACATTCGCTTGATGGGTCTTATTGAAGCAAGCTCATGTCAATGTGCATTGGTGGTTTTCAGTTACATCCTAAACTTAGGTCTTTTTTTGTTTATGAATTTGACATAAGTATCTAAGCTTCACATGTGCGTTGTGCTGAGAGTATAGGATCTGATCCTTATAAATATGCCTCTCACTGCTGCTTTGTTACATGATTGAGTACACCTGTCATCCATCCCTAACTCCAGTTACACAACCTTCACTAGCCTAGTGGCTGGTCACACGAGCGTTTCCACTGCTCTGAAGCTCAGCAACTGCCTGCCTTTCAGCCATTGAATATAAATAGATTTTCCTTCAACTTGAGAACTCCCGAGGGATTCTGGAACATAATGCTTACCTGCAGGAACTCCTCACCAAGAGACCATTTTGAGGAGAATACAGAAAGATGAAGGAAAGCCTGGATTCTCTAGTGTACTTTAAATTTTCAGCATGGTTGCTTGTGGATTGTCCTGGGCTCCCTCTTTATAAATGCCAACCCTCTGGCGCCATCTTGCGTCTTCAAGGAATAAAAAGCTCAGCAGTCTTCAAAGATCAAACTATAGACACCTTCCCTAAATTTCACTATATGAGCTAGAACAGGTGACATTGATCACTTGAGCACGCACATATAGCGTATTTAGGTAATAACTTAAACACTGCGCATTTATCAACTCACTTAATCTTCACATCAGTCCTAAGAGGTAAATAGGATGACTATTTCCATTTTGTAGATAAAAAGAAAGCAATGAGGTCTTACATAACCTGCCAAAACTCACACGGTGAGTTGGTAGTAGACACAGGATTTGAATCTGGTTCTAGAATGAATGTTTCTAATAATTATATCTTGCTGCCTCATTAGACAGAAGCAAGGTTTATTTGCTTTCAAATTGAGCAGATATACTTTTAGTATAAAAGTAAGGCAAGGCCTATGAAAATGCTTTGAAAATGGAGATGCTGTACAAATCTGGGATTATTTTAAGGATTTGGTTGGCCAGCTGCCTCTCAGTGGCATGGTGGGATGTGAAGGGGAGTTGATAGACTGAGGCTCCTGTCCAAGTGAACAAATTTGCATTGTTGAGCACAGAACCTGAGTCCTTACCACTGAAAGCTGTCAGGAGCCCTCCTGTGCCACCAGATGTTAGCAAGAAACGCTGTCAGAATATATCAGTGTTGTTTCAAACGTGTCATTATTTCTGTTTTCCTGTTAGGAGGGCCTCACATCAAAGTGCAGTTTCAAGCCTTACACCTGATGGTCATGGCACTGCCCGATGCCAACAGGGATACAGCCCAGGTATGTTGTGTTGACCTCATGGTCTGTCATGGGCTCATATTGCTCATAGGAAATGACTCCTCTGGGAAAAATTGAAAACAGATGACAAAGAGCCACCTTGAGCATGCTTGCAAACTGATTGCCTTTGCACCCTCTACCCCCACTGCCACTGTGCTGAGGAAGAGAAGGTCTGGAATCTTCTTTGAACATTTAAATTCTATTCATTTAATTCAGTCAAGGGATATGGAGGGTCTGTGCTTGAGCAGGGCACTGGGCTAGGTGTTAGAAGTAGGAGAGACAAAGATGAAAGGCTTAAATGGAACAGTGTCAGAAGTAAATGAGACCATTTTGTAACCTGTAAAATTCAAGACTGTAATTGTAGCTCCTCCACTATTCATTTTAGTGGCAAAAAAAACCCATATATATAATGGGTGTCTTTGGGGAAGAAACTTGAATTCATTGAATTAAGTGAAATTTCTAAAATGTTCATGTTTTAAAATGTTTGAAGATAATACAGATTAAATTTAGAATTTCAGAATTTTATACATTGCCCAATAGAATCTGGCCATTTTGCAGATTAGGAAAATGAAGCTGAAAGAATGATTTGTTCATTTACATAGAACAAAACATTTGATAGAATCATATATCATAGTTCTTCATCCCAGATATCCCTCCCTTTATTTCAAATTCATTTCTTTGCTGTTTGTTGGTGAAAAAACAAAAAGAAAAAAGTTTCTCTTGCCATTTCCATAATAATTCTGTATACAATAGGAAATTTGTTTTATGTATACAAGTGTTTGGAATCTTTGAAACCCATAATTTTGAGCCCAGTAAACATGCTGAAAACAAAACTGTGCTACACAGTAAAAACATTTATGTTATTTATGTCAATTATGTGTTGATTATATCTTCAACATAAGGATGGGGATTACTGAGCCATAAAAATGTCAGTTTCTAATTCAGTAATTTTTAAAAAGAAATTTGTTAGCTTGTTTTTGAGGTTTGTCTAAAAAATGTTATTTTACCAAAATCAAAAATCTAGCTGGCACTCAATATCTGAGTCAAAGATTACTTTAGGCAGTGTCCAAATAAGTTATTAGTCAAGCTCTAAAAAGAAAAGCAGAATTTTAAAGGGATTCTATGTAATTCATTCTTTAGTTTTATAGCTGTGTTATTCTGATTTAATCATTAGTTGAGTAAACATATTTGGCATTGAATATAAAGTGAGTTCATTAACATACAAATTTTATATTCAAATTTAGAACCTGAAGACAAATTAGAAGTATATATAAATTCTGTATATTGTTAGTTCATTACTTTAGCTTTCAGGCCTGCTTCCAAAAGGAGTTTTAAATAAATGATTGACTAAGCATTGAATACACAATTTTTTTGAACTTAGTTTTATTTTATTTTTGTGGTACTGGGGATTGGACCAAGGGGTGCTCTAACATTGAGCTACATTCCCAACCCTTTTTAGTTTTTATTTTGTGATAGGGTCTCACTAAGTTTCTGAGAATGGTCTCCAACTTGTGATCCTCCTGCTTTAGCCTCCCAGATTTCTAGGATTACAGGCATGCACCACTGTGCCCAGCTAATTTTTAAATTAAAAAATATATATCTGAGTCAACATGTCATCTACTCTTTCATATAACTGAGGATGCAGCAATTGTCAAGAGACCCAATACATTTCTAACAAAAGATCCCAAAAAAAGTTCATGGAACTGGTGATATTATACATGCTCATACTGAGCAAGTGCACCATGTCCACGCGTGCTCGTGCACATGTACCCACACACGTGCACACATATGCTGTTATTGTTGTTTCCATTCTAAATTGCACTAGACCTAAGACTTAAGCTGGTGTGGTGTAGAGGTCAAGAATGTTAGCTCAAGGGCTGGGGTTGTAGTGTAGTGGTAGTGTGCTTGCCCAGCATATATGAAGCATAACATATAAATAAATAAAGGTCCATCAACAACTAAAAAAATACTGAAAAAAGAAAGAATGCTAGCTCAAGAACTAGTTTCCTTGGTTCAGATCATGGTTCTGCCACTTAATTAATTAACTGGTGCTGGGAAAAGCTACTGGTCCCTTCACCTCAGTGTCCTCATCTGTAAAATAGGATTGATAATAGTAGCAACCTTTTAGGGTTTAGAAGGATGTGAATAAATATAAAGCTCTTAGAAAAATGCCTGCCTTATGTTAAATCTTCAGATAAATAATAAACTAGTCACATAAATAATAATAAGCTATGCATTTTCTCATGACACATAACTGCAATAGAATTGAAATTTGCAAAACCCAATGTTAGTTCCTTTTGAGATTTCAGTATTCTTGGTGAATTTCTAAAGGTGAGAATCTATATTTTGGTGGCTCTGCAAACTTACAAGATTTCTCAAATTATCTTCTTCCTCCTTCCTCCTCCCCTGCTTAGAACAACTGTACATAAGTGTTATTTGCCTGTGGCCAGTTGAAGATTTGAGAAATGAAAAGCAATAGAAAAATATCACTCAAAAGTAAAATTTGTAAACTTTTTCAACTGAGTTTACATTTGGGCAGAAGAATGAAATATTCATATTGTTTAAATGGGTTTTATTTCTCAAGGAGTAAATCGTTTTTAACAGTAAGGCTTTAAATTATAGGGCTTTTTATAAAAGAATTACTTCTTTCACAATAAACTGCACTTCATGTTTATTTGAGCTGCAGAGGTTTATCTCCCATTTATGTTTTATGTTTAAGTTTAATATTTGTCAAATTGTTTAAGACAAAAGAAATAAGAAAATGCAAACTATAACTTATAGAGACCCCCCAAATAATAAATTCTCTAAAAATTGAGTTATTTTATGAAATAAACAATTGAATAAACTTTCTTCTTAGAACTTTAAAGCAGTTTAAGGGGAAATATGACACATTTATACATTCTACACTTCTGACAGTTTTCCAGTAACACAGTAAATGGGTACAGAAATGAGTGGTCGCAGCCACTAGAACCTTTGGACAGTTTACAAGAGTGTGACACAATGCTATTTCTTGTTAGGCCCTCATGACATTCTTCAATAAAGTGATTGCCAATGAATCAAAAAACCGAATGAGTATGTGGAACATTTCCACTGTAATGGCACCAAACCTTTTCTTCAGCAGAAGCAAACATTCTGACTATGAAGAATTACTGTTAGCAAACACCGCAGCCCATATCATCCGCCTAATGCTTAAGTACCAGAAAATTCTATGGAAGGTGAGTAACAGCAAGATGACTTTCAGGCTCCCCTCCAAAGTCCGACAGCACAAGGAGATGTAAGGATTCCATAATTGAGCAATCCCCTTAGTCAGAGGGAGGGAATATGAGAAGATAGATGCTATGCCATCCACATACAGCCAGCCTTCCATATCCACAGGTTTCACAGCTCCAGATGCAGCCAACCACAGATTGAAATTCTGAAAAATTTTGGGAAATATTTCCAAAATAGTTTTCATCTGTGCTAAATATGTACAGATCATTTTTTTACCATTATTCCCTCAACAATACAGTACATAGTATGCTATTTACATGGCATTTACATTGTGCTATGTATTATAAGTAATCTAGAGATAGTTTAAAGAACATGGAAGTATATGCATAGGTCATATGCAAATACTAGACCATTTATAGAAGAGACTTGAGCATCCTCAGATTTTGGTATCTGGGGGTGTTCCAGGAACCAGTCAGTCTGCCTTGAGTACTGAGGGATGACTGTACGTTCTTTGAGAGCTCCTCTTTAGCACATTTTTCCTATCAAACAGAAATCCTTATTTTTTTTTCCCCTAACTTTCACAAGTCAAATGCCACAGTTCCTGGTTCCAAGATGCTGAGTGGCAGGGAGAAGCTAACATAACTAAGGGAGGTTTATTTCAAGTGATTTCCCTCTAGTCAAGCTATTTTTCTTCTCCAGGTTCCATCTTTCTTAATTACCCAAGTAAGAAGGATGAATGAGGCCACCATGTTGTTAAAGAAGCAGCTCCCAAGTATGAAAAAGCTGCTCCGGAGGAAGACCATAGAGCGGGAGGTGAGAACAAGGGAGAACTTACACTGTTCACTTTCTAGACTTTTACTTCTCAAATGAAGGCCAAAGTAACTTTTTGGTAATTTAGTACCAAAAATTGTATATGGTCTTGTGAGTATAAACATTGTGGGAGGTGTGTCCATAAACAGAGTAGCCTTTCCATTTTGTTGAATTCTATGCTTTTTGACTAGAGTTCTTGAGATACCTATCTCGTGAAGATTGTTTAACATTCTGTTAAGGAATGACTGGAACAGCTAAAATGGTTCTCAGAAAGGCTAAAAGTTGGGCTGGGGTTGTAGCTCAGTAGTAGAGCACTTGCCTAGCATGTGTGAGGCACTGGGTTCAATTCTCAGCACCATACATAGATAGATAGATAGATAGATAGATAGATAGATAGATAGATAGATAGATAGAAAGGTTCATCAACAACTAAAAAATATTAAAAATAAAAAGCTGCAAGTTGACACTTTCGTCCTTGTGAACTAGATTTAAGGACAATCCCATATCCAGTAGGTCAGATAAGTAGGAAAGAGATTATCTCCTTAGTGATTCAATAGTAGAAGAGATAATCATCAAATCATTTTTCTGTAAATTCATTGTGTTCCCAGAAATTTTCCTTTAGCACAGTTATTTGTGTAGAGGTATGTAATGGAAATGGGTTTTAGAAGAATGTCTTTATTGCTTCAGTTTAACTTGGGACTGATCATGAATGTCAAGCATTGATTGCTTTCAGCCTTAAGGAGAATCCAGATACTTGAAACTCACTTTGCCTTTGAAGGAACTTGCACCTAATGTGAGAAACAAATGTGTCTAAGGACATGAATACCCAGGAGTACTCATGAGTGACAGACCAGTTGTGCAGACAATGTCCCAGCACCGTGCAGATGATAAAAATATGTGCACCAGCTTGGGAAATCGTGGATGACTTGATTGAGGATGTGACATGCAAGCTACATCACGAAGGATGGGTAGCACTCAAAAGAAAGGAAGGAGGGCTGTAGCTAAAATAAAGATCCATCAACAACTAAAAAAATTTTTAAAAAAAGAAAGAAAGAAAGGAAGGGATGTTTGTCCAGTGAAAGAGCACAGTAAATGCTGAGGCAGGGAGGCAGTATTGCTCCCTGATTCACCACAGTCGTGATAAAGGGCTGTGGTCCCTATGGATTTAGGCAAAGTGACTTCATATAAGGAGAACTAACACTTGCATTTGAGGAAAAAAACGTTTTAATTTATAAAAGAATTCAAACAATATTGAATTCATCATTTTAAACATTTAAAGTCTATAGTTCAGTAGTTTGTAGTTATATTCACAATGTTGAAACTTCTCTTTTCAGTAGTTGTGTGTACGGGCCATGTTTTCTTTCCTTTTTTTCTTTTTTGACCATCTACTAACTTTTTGTTGAAGACTAAACATTCTGAATATTATGATGTGGCAACTTTAGAAATCATATCCCTCCCCCTACCCAGAGTCAGTTGCCACTGCTTGTTGTACCTGTTGAGTGACTTTTCTGCTGAACTAAATTTGTAGTCCGTAGTGTGTTTTGTGTGGCTACTGAAATCTCTGTTTCATTAGCTTAATGGTTAGCTGATGACTGGACGTGGGCTTTGTTGAATGCCTGAAAACAAACCAACCTCACAGTCTTTGCAGATGAGCTGCCTGAGTGTCGGGGCACTCAGCCAGGCAGTTGCTAACTCTTCCCGAGCCTTCTGCCTCCTGCTTGCACAGACCCTGGAGGTCAGCCAGAGACTAGAGTTTATGCCTTTTTCAGGTCTTTTCCAGTCCTGTGCTTGGTACTGGACGAACACAGCCCTTTAAATTCTCAGAAATGTCAAAGCCTTTTGAAATCCTTACTCCCCAGTGCAGCTCAGTCCCCAGCCTTGACACTCAGGATTTTCATTTATCTGTTTTCCCCCGTTCTTATGCGCTGCATCAGGCAACTGAGTCTACAACCCTTGCCTGTAAATGTTTTTAATATTATACCTCTTCACACAGGTCAAGTTCCAAGTTACACAACATAAAGCAAGTCTTTTGAGCCAGTCTTCCAGGGAGCACCACAGACAGGTCAAAATACCTTGTTAGGATTCTTTGTGAATAAGGTTCATTTTGTTCCCTCCTTACCTGTACCAGGAATGCAGGCTGTTGTCTTTAAAACTTTTGCAGAGCTAGGGAGAAGGGTTGGGAAGAGTGTAAGTGGAAACACCACAGGCTTGCTTGCTTTCTGAGATTCAGTTGTTCTTCTTACTCATTTCTTCTTTCCTGGTTGCAATCTTTGGGTTAGCATTCAGAGTTTTGAAAAAGTTGACACTGACAGTGCTTGCCATTGCTTTCATGGAGGGACAGACTTTTGGAGTTTCTTGTGCTGTCGTTTTCACTCAGGAAAATATTAATGGCATAAGTATAATACATGTGGAGCTGAAGCAGAGGTTTGGTTGCCAATTACTGCCCGTATGAGCATGGGAAAATATCATTTGCTCTGTGAGCCTCAATTTTAGCTTATAAATTGGAAGAAAATTAATATCTATTTTACAGACTTACCACTATGTTTGACTCAAATAATGGGTATGTAAACCACTTTTTAAACTTTATATTGCTATATGAATGTCAGTTATTTTAATATCTGGATTATATATGTGGATTGGTTGTACTAAAAGCTTATAAATACCATGGAAACAAGCACTTAAATATGAAGAAATGGTCTTTCTTTAGCTCTATTATAATATACTGTGGGAGGGAGTTGTTTGTTTTTGGTGCCAGGGATTGAACTCAGGGGCACTTAACCACTGAGCCACATCTCCAGCCCTTTTTATATTTTATTTTGAGGCAGGGTCTCACTAAGTTGCTTAGGGCCTCACTAAGTTGCTGAGGCTGGCTTTGAACGCACTATTTCCCTGCCTCAGCTTTCCAAGCCACTGGATTACGAGTATGTGCCACTACACCTGGCAATATACTGTGTTTTTAATTCTTAGTTTTGGTTGGAATAACTAATTCTTTACTGATTTATGAATTCAAAAGCTGGAAAGACTGGGAAAAAAAATAGCCAGTTTTGACTTCCCCTCCTGAAGACAAATAATTTCACCAATGACAGAATGTGTCTACATAGGCGCATACAAGTATATATACTTCCACATATGCTATCAGCAAGTATGAATATAATTGACCCTCTGTATCCATGTCTGCCTGTTCTGATCTGATTTAAAATATTCAGGAAAAAATTGTATGAGCACTGAATATGTAGACTTGTTTTCTTATTATTATTCCCTTAAAAATACAGTATAAATACTATTCATAGAGCATTTATGTTGTCTTAAGTCATCCAGAGATAATGTAAGGCATACAGGAGGCATAGTGCCTAGGCTATATGCTAATGCTATGCCATTTGATGTGAAGGACTTGAGCATCCATGCATGTTGGTGTCCATACAGATCATGGAACCAATGCCCTGCAGATACCAAATGTCAACTGTATATGTTCTTCCCTCTGTTTTACACAAATGATAACAAACAGGAACCACTGTCCTGCATCTTGCCTTACTGACTTAAGAAATCATAGTGATCATTCCATGAGTCCACAAAGCCTGCGCCTTTGCTTATTTTGCATGTGTTTCCATAGATTGACAATGATTTACTTAAGCATCCCCAGATTGTTGAACAGTTAGGTGGTATCCAATCTTTTGGTATTATATTTTGTGCTACAGTAAATAAACTTGTTTATGTCATTGTTTACAAATGAAGTAATTGTAGGATAAGTTTATAGATGGGGATGTGTAGGGTCAAAATTCATATACATTGTATAACTTAATAAAAACTGCCAAACGTTTTCCATAAAGTTTGTACCAGATTCCACAAGCAGCATATGCTTGTTTTTCCAACATGAATCCTAAAGACTAACTATGTTTTCTTTAGGTTACAAGCCCCAAGACTTCAAAGGTACTACAAAAATCACCCTCCTCTAGAAGAATGGTAAGAAAACAAATAGTTTCCTTTCCTCTATTAACTACCTACGTACTCTCTGGCTGCATCTACTACATTCTTGTATAATTTTGGTCATGATCTATCCTTCAAACTTGGCATTTGTGGCATGGAACATAAAGCAGTTATACAGAGACTTAACTAACTGATGATCTGAGGTATGCAGTTAGGCCTCCTGTATACAAATGTGAATGCCACTGAAAGTTGTAGGGGAAGTGGGGTTGTTATGATCACAGGCTCAATAATGTCAAAGTGTGAAATTTATCTTGCAGAGGCTCTGGCTGGGGAGCATGGAGATGATCAAGGAGTATTTTGGGAGTACAGTCTTGGCTGCAGTGAGCCAGGGACTCTGCCTCCTCTCAAATCCAAATCCCTCAACATCCATTTTCTGGCATGTTCTTCAGTTCTTGCTGATAATACTAGGAAAATGTAATAGGAACTGACTCTTTCTAAAATCATTGTTGTAGTTTCCATAATAAGGTGCTACAAATAAGGCGGCTTAAGATAATAAAAATTCATGCTTTTATTATAGTTCTGGAGGCTGAAAGTCCACATCAAGATGTCAGCAAAGCCAGCTGCTTCTGAGGGATGTAAGGAAAGGTCTGTTCAAGGCCTCTCTGCTAGCTTTTGGGGTGCCGACGATCCATGGCATTTCTTAGCTCATAGGCGCATCACTCCAGTCGCTGCTTCCATCTTCACAGCATTCTCACTGTGTGTCCCTGTCTCTCCTCCACTCTTGGAAGGACACAAGTAACATTGGATTGAGAGCCCACCTACTTCTATTTGACCTCATCTTAACTAATTACATCTGCAGTAACCCTATTTCCAAATAAGATCACATTCTGGGGTTCTTGGAGTTGGGACTTCAAATATGATTTCTAAGGAAATAGTTCAGCCTGTTATGTTGTTATTCTAGGGTATGTAAGGAGTTAATTTCTATGCACTTTCTTTTATCAACAGCACCACCCTTTAAGAAGTTAGAGATTTAAAACAATTACCTGAGGAATAGCCAGATTTGCAAATAGAAATTTATTTGTATTCACCTACTGGATAATTATTAAAAGATTGAAAATTTTTGAAACAAATGGAATTTTCCATTCTGACAAGACAAAATTTCTGTTAATCAGACAGCAGCACAACCCTTTGAATATTCCATTTAGCTGGAAGCCCCCAAGGTCTGCTCATCATGTCTTACAAAAGCAAAGACACCTTCTTCCCCAACAGAGTTCACATTCTGCTCTGTACAGTGTTATCAGCAGGCTTTGCAGGCTAGTTTCAAGTCCTAAGTGGAATTTTATTTGGGCTGGCCATTCATGGCCACTAAGAAAAGAGGGTATTCAAGAACTGGTTACTGAAATTTTCAAAAATTTGGCTTCTTAAAATATTTTAAGTGTTGAATTGTGCTTAAAATGGGCTTATTTTGGATACTGTTCAATAAAGACATTGATGGAAACATTAGTTTTTTTGTCAAAAACCAGTTTTACTCTTTATGATTTTAAGACCTATATGTATAATAAGTGAGAGTAAAATCTCAGACCAAGTTTGGTCATTAATTAGCCTTCTTGTTAAAAAGAAAACAGTGCTCCATTCTGGTAAATACTAGCCATATTGACATGATTTTCTAAATCTGATTACTTGATTTCTAATTAATGTTTCTTAAATACAGTCATTGAAATGATAATTCATCCTAGTTTGACAGAATGTACTGAATTTTCCCTCATTGGCAGTCTGA
>PVHX01024618.1:5328-23789 GCA_004024805.1 Geosciurus inauris | reverse complement strand
CTCCCTTAACAGATGATGTGGCTCAAATCTCAAGTAACTACTGAAAGATTTCCAAGCATCAAAAAGGACCAAGCCACAGCTTCTAGAACTTCCAATTTAGAAATATGCACCATTCCTACTTCAAGAATATATGATTTGTCAGCACTCACTAGTCTATTCTACCCTATACTAGGAGATGAAAAGTTGAGAGCTACTACAAATGTCTCTGGCTACTAGCCAAAATGGTTGGCTACTAAGGTGAAGAACACAAAGACATTGGGCTTAACTCCCAGCCCTTGACCAAAGGGATAAAAAGTCCAAAAGCAAATACAGAGAATAAAACTCTATCCTTGCTGTTATGGTTCAGATGTGGTGCCCCCCAAAAGCTCATGTGTGAGGCAATACAAGAAGGTTTAGAAGAGAAATGATTGGGTTGTGAGAATCTTAACACAATCAGTGAATTATTCCCCTAATAGGGATTAACTGAGTAGTAACTGAAGTGGTAGGGTGTAGCTGGAGGAGGTGGGAATTGGGGCTGTGGCTTTGAGGTATATATTTGTATCTGGCAGGTGGAGACCTCTTTCTCTGCTCTATGATCATGTGAGCTGATTCTTTTTACTACATTTTTTCTGCCATGATGTCCTGCCTCATCTTGAGCTCCATGGAATGGAGCTGGCTATTCCATGAGCCCTCAAATAAACTTTTCCTCCTCTACAGTTGTTCTGCCTTTGTCCTTTTAGTCACAGAAGGAAAAAGGTTGACTAAAACCTTGCCAATGGTTTTTACCAGCTCAGGGAAAATAGGTGCTTTATTTCCCATTACGATATTTTATCTATTTTTTCTCTTTTTAAAAAAATTTCCATATCCCCCTGTATTTTTCTTTATTTTTTACTTTTTAAGATATAATAGAATTTTTTTTACAAAAATCATTTCACTGAATTATTTTTTTTTACTTTTTCCAATTTTGTGAGAATGAGTGTGTGTGTGTGTGTGTGTGTGTGTGTGTGTGTGTGTGTAGGTAGGGTGAGATGTTCTCACTATACAGATAAGCTTGAAAATACATATATTCATATAATTTTACTTTAATTGCTTTCTTCTTCACCAGTTTATTATGTAGTCTTGGTTTGACACTGCTGGAGTATGATTCTATGTGGGTTTGAGTTGTTTTGATCTGGTATTCATTTGTTTGTTTGTACCTTGAATTTTTTCTCTCTTATTGCTTATTCAATCTCTCTCTCTCTATCTCTTTTTTCTCAGTTTTTTAGTTGTCAATGGACCTTTATTTTATCTATTATATGCAGTGCTGAGACTTAAACACAGTGCCTCACACATGCTAGGCAAGCACTCTACCACTAAGCTACAATCCCAGTCCCTCTTCAATCTCTGCACCCACTAATTTTCCTTGTCTCTCTTCCTCTCTTTTTTTTATTTTTTTATTTTTCTGACTCCTCCTTCTTTATAATATCATGCTATCTATCTTCTGTCTCACCTCTGGTCCCTTTTTGAATATTTCAAACATTTCCTTGCCTTCTTACCCTATATTATCTTCAGTCAAGAAACAGTAAATACACCAATTCAATGATATAGTTTATGTATTCCCTACCCCATTTATGTTGTTGTGATTATTAACACAATTGAAGATATAGTAGATACCTGCTGCTTAAATCCTGATCTAGTTTACATTATTTGTGTGCTGTGGTTAAATATTGACCCCACCATTCATTAATGGGTGGCAATTAGTGTTACAGATGCAAAAGTAGACAAGAGACATTTATCTTAAGGCTGTACATCTGTTGATCACATTATTTCTATTTTTGCCTCTCTCCTTTCTCTAGGAGGGGCTGGTAAGTGATTGAGACAAAGTTTATAGAGTAGAGATTCTGCTACCAAGCAATGAACACAACTCAGCAAAGTAACAGCAAATCTCACCCCAAATATGACGTAGTGCCACCCAAGCCACAACAATACTTCAACACATAAAATTGGAGAGAAAAAACCTCAAACCAACCATCAGACCCCAAAGAGGAATAAACAAAGAGTGATCTCAGGTAATCTGAGACATCTACTCATTCATTAAAAAAGAGATAATCTACAACAGAAAGATAACTACACACAAAAGGACACATAAAAGAGGAGAAGGAATCCAAATTGATGCACAAGTTTAAGACCTCTGAAGACATAAGGAAACAGGCAAACCAATCTCACAAAATTCACAATACCCCAACAGTGATTCCACATATATAGAAGTGGATGAAAATCTAAAGAAAGACTACAAAAACTGATTTTTTAGAAGCTCAATACACTAAATGAACATATAGGGAATGGATGAAGAGGGAAAATACAGGAGATGAAAGTTCACTTCAATTAAAAAGAGAGATAATGAAAAGAACCCAGTCAGAACTCTTGGAAATGAAAGACATAAGGAATCAAATTTAAATTCACTTGAAAGCCTGCCCAACAGCATAGATAGTGTAGAAAATAGAACTTCAGGCCTTAAAGACAGAACTTCATTCCTTGAGGACAGAGTATATAAAATCAAATACTTAGTCTGCAATAAAGAAAAAAAAAAAAAGACTGTGATCACAGTATACAAGAACTCTGGGACAGCATCAAGAGAAAAAAAAAATAAAAAACAAAACCCTGAGAGTCACTGGGGTAGAAGAGGAATGGAGATACAGTATTCAGGCATTAAGAATATCATTAATAAGAAAGTAAAATAAAATATTTCCCATATTAGAAATGAAGCATCCACATCCATGAAGCATATAGAACCCTCAAATGACAATATCAGAATAGAACCTCTCCAAGATACATCATAACCCAAATGCCTAACATGGAAATTAGGAAATAATATTCAAAGTTTTGAGAGAAAACCATCTGGTCACATTTAGAGGAAAACCAACAAGGCTCACCCCTGATTTCTCAACTGAGGCACTAAAAATAAGAAGGGCCTGGAATGAGATATTCCATGCTCTAAAAGAAAACGATTTCCAGCCAAAATTGCTATATGCAGCAAAGCTATCTTTCAAAATAGATGAGTAAATAAAAAGTTTTCCATGACAAGGATGAACTAAAAATATTCACAGTCACAAAGCCATCACTGTAAAGAATACACAAAGATATACCACACACAGAGGAACCCCAAGACAAACTCCCAAATTCCAAAATAGATGAAGATCACTAGAAGAGTAACAAATTAAATGAAAATAGAGATAGAATTAAATCTAGCACACAAACCAAAATGTCAGGAAACAAAAACATATGTCTATAAATATACCAAGTGTAAATGGTCTCAATTCTCCAATTAGAAAACAGCAGAATGGATTAAAAAACAATATACAACTATATGGTACTTAAAGAGACACATCTGATAGTTAAAGACACTTGCAGGATGAAAATAAAAGGATAGAAAAAATATTCAATACAAATGGTATCTGAAAACAAGCAGAAGTATCATTGTAGAGGTCTTTAAAAACCTTGGTTAGATCCATTCCCAAGTATTTCATTTAATTTTACTTTATTTCACTTTTAGGTTTTCGTGAAGAGGTTAGTTTTCTTTCTCAGCAGATTCACTATTGGGGTATAGGAAACTGACTGATTTATGGATGTCAATCTTGTATCCTGCTACTTTCATGAATTTGTCTATCACCTCTGATAGATTTTGATGGAGTTTTTTGGACCATCTAGATATAGGATCATGTCATCAGTAAACAGATAATTTGACTTAATCTTTTCTTTTTTGTATCCTTTTAATTTTCTACTCTTGCCTATTGTATTTTAATCAAAACTACAAATTGCAAATTTATGGGCTTACACTGATATAAATAAAATAACAAACAATAATTTAATGAGATAAGGGATAGAAAAGTTTAAAGAACCATTTTGATTATAAGTGATGAGAATGGACATCCTAGACTTGTTACTAATTTTAGAGGAAATACTTTCTGCCTTTATCCATTCACTGTGTTATTGGCTTTGTGTTTACCATTTATCACCTCTACAGTGTTGAGGTAAGTTTCCTCTATCTTTAGTTTCTCCTGCATTTTTAATATGAATGGGTTCTGGATTTTGTCAATGGCCTTTTTTGCATCTATTTTGATGACCATAAGATTTTTTTGAGGGAGGCAGGATTTGAACCCAGAGGCATATAACCACTGAGCCACATCCACTCCCCAGCCCCTTTTATACATTTTATTTGGAAATGGGTTCTCACTAATTGCTTAGGGCCTCAGAAAGTTGCTAAGGCTGGTTTTGAACTCGTTATCCACCTGCCTCAGCATTCAGAGCCACTGGGATTACAGGCATGTGCCACCATACCTAGCATAATCATAAGGTTCTTATTCTTAATTCTGTTTATGTGGAGAATTGCAATAATTTATTTTTGTATCTTGAACCAAACTTGCATCTTTGGGATGAAACTCACTTGATCATAGTGTACTATCTTCTTCAAGTATCTTTCTTCCTTCCTTGCTTCCTTGCTTCCTTCCTTCCTGTCTTTCTTTTTATGGTACTGGACATTGAATCCAGGATTGCTTAACCACTGAGCCACATCCCTGGCCATTTGCATTTTTATTTTGAGACAGAGTCTCACTAAGTTGTTTAGGATCTCACTAAATTACTGAGATTGACCTCAAACTTGGAATCCTCCTGTGCCAGTCTCTCGAATCACTGGGATTACAGGAGTGTACCAGCAGCATGGCCTCTTCATGTGTTTTTTAATGTTATTTGCTAATATTTTGTTAAGGAATTTTGTATTTTTGCTCATCAAGTATATTGATCTAAAGTTTTCTAATCATCATATTAAGTGTCAAGCAGAGGAATTCAAATCCAACAAGTGTGTAACATTTAACAGAATTATTTGAAACATTTACATGAGAGGCTTTTCTATCCTTTATCACATTAAATTATTGTGTGTTATTTTATTTATATCAGTATGAGCCCATAAATTTGCAATTTATAGTTTTGATTAAAATACAAATAATAATAATTTTTTTTGTTAAATTATTACAACATTTGACATCAGAGATTAGAAATCTTTTCAAATTGGATGTCATGCCTTTTGAGAGTCCTAAATCCTTTTTGGTTAGCATTTTTTATTTTCTGTTACAAATATGATCTAGGGTAATCTTGTATTTTCTTTGATGCTGCCAACCGTGCAGTCATATCATGTTTTTTTAATATATTTTTTAGTTGTAGATGGACACAATACCTTTATTTTATTTATTTTTATGTGGTGCTAAGGATCAAACCCAGGGCTTCATACATGCTAGGCAAATGCTCTACCACTGAGCCACAACCTCAGTCCCCATATCATGTTTTTTAATTCATTTCTCTCTTGGTTCATACATATTTTGCTTTCTGATAAAACTTTTAAATAATGATGAGTACAGTTGCTATAATATAAACTGTCATGTAAAGGCTTTTGTATCAATATAGTTTCGGTGGACATAGTACTTAAATGAACATGTATTTTGGAAATGTTTTCTCTTATTCTTTGGCTTATACTTTTATGCTCTTAATGGTGTCTTTCACAAAGAAGTAGACTTTAATTTTAATAAATTTAAAATTTTACCTATTTAAGAATGTGCTTTTGGTGTTGTTTTTAAAAAGTAATTGCCAAAATTAGATTGACATAAATTTTCCCATTTTTTAATCCTATAACTTTTATAATTTTATGTATGTTCTAATTTTATAATTTTGTATTTTACATTTATGTGTATAATCCATTATTTTATCTTTGAATACAGTATGAAGTAATCAAATATGTATATATGTTAATTTGTAAACATTTAGGTACCCAATAAACCCAGAACCATTTATTTAAGAAAACAGATATTTTACCATTTAATTATATTTGATACCACTTAAAAATCAATGGACTTTATTTGGGAGGGTCTTTTATATGATTTCTATATATTACATTGATTTATTCATCTAGCCTTTTGCTAATACAATATAGTTTTGATGTAGTAAATCTTGAAATCAGATAAAGTGAATATTTTTGTTCTACTTTTTCACACTTGTTTTGACTAGTCTCACTAATTTGCTTGTTTTGGTAAGTCTAGTTTGTTTGTTTTTACATTAGTTGATTGTAGAATCCTTTATTGACAACAAAAATAAAAACATTTTTGGTAATTCTATTAGTACTGAGGTGAAAATAACTGAAACCTAAAAAACACTGTCTTCTAGATCATAGACATGGTACATGCCTCCATTTATTTGTATTTATATTATTTCTATTATTACTGCTTTTGTATTCTCCATACAGTCTTTTTATGATTTTATTGTAAATTTAGCCACATATTTATTTTTGGGCATTATTGCATATAATATTCGTTTTAATGTTTTAAATTTCAAATGTATATGTTTGATATAAAGAATATAATTTTTAAAATTGACCATATGTTTTCTGATTCTATTACCTCTTCTTCCATTCTATGGAAGAGATTATGTGTAACTGCTGCAATTTTTTTCCTTAAATATTTGATTGAATTTATAATTGAAGTAATATGGAAATAGGCTAACTTAAATTGTATTATTTAATTTTCAACATCTGGAGTTTTTCCAGATATTATGTTATTACTGTTTTTATTGAATTTCTATTATGATGTAAGAAGGCACATTGCATAAATTCCATTCTCTTAAACTTTTTAAAGTTTGTTCAATGGCTCAGAAAAAGTCTGTCATGGTGAATATTCCCTATATACTTAAGAAAAATGGTCATTTAACTTTTGTTGGATGTGGTGCTTCATTGATGCTTAATATTGGTGTTCATTTAACTTTTATCCTTACTGATAATCTGACTGCTTTTTTCTATCAATAATTAAGAGTTAAGCTTTGATGCTTAAAATTAAAATTATGGAAATGTATATTGTCGGGGTTCCCCCAGCCAGGTAGCAATCTCCCCCTCCGCCTGCGGGTGGGAGGAGCTCCCTGGAAGCCCCCGACAAGCATGGACTAAGAAAGGTAAAGCTGCCAGGCACGAAATCACCACGCACCGGGGAGTCTTGTCTCAAACAAAATCTGATTTATTGAGGGGAGGTTGCAGGTTTATATAGGGGAGGGGATCCAGTGGTGTCCTGTTTCTAAGCTAAGAATGTGGAAGGGGGCTGTCCACGTGTAATGGTATAGATTCATTTAGGTTAGGGCCATTTAGCAGGGAGCAGAGTTCAGCCAATAAGGATGAGGTGGTGTGGCTCTCTCAAGGCAGCGTGGTCAGCCCTGAGCTGGCTGCTCGGCGCCATCTTGTGGCATGCCCCCACATATATATGTGTGTATATATACGTGTGCGTGCATGTGTGTATATATATATATGTATATGTATATGTGTGTGTGTGTGTATATATATACTGTTTTTGAAAAACTGTAGGTCATTTATCCATGCAAACCCATCAGTAAGCAAAAAGCCTATTCTATTCCTATACAAATATAATTTAAATTACCACAATTAGTAAATCTTGTCCTAAGAAATTATGTAAATGACTGAAGACAGACATGTAACAATAATTTTGATAACATATTATCCCATCTTTTACTTTCATCAAAGGAATGAAAGAGTTAGTGGAATGTCTGCATCTTATTTTCTCTCTGCTTGAAAGCCACATTCAAATTAACAAACTCAATCAAATGTTGAAAACATGCAAAGTATCCACTATCTTAGGTCTAGGTAAACATACTAATGGTATTTATTAATTAAATTCATGAAGAGTTCTTGTTTAGAAAATATTTTTGTCAGGCTTAAGCTATTCTGCTGAAATTTTCTTATGTAAATAAATTTAGAATTTGTAGATTTGAGAGGCACGGGTGATGTAAATGATAGCTTGATGTGTTGAACTGTGTAATTAACACACTGGAAAATGAGGATATTCTAAAATCAATATTTCCCTTTCTGTGAGAAGTATTCCAGATATATTACTAAAATATGAAAACATTTGTTAATTTTAGAGCTAAAACATATTTAATATGGTAGGAGAATAGCATTGTGAAGAGCTGCTTTTTTAAAAAAAAATTTGTTTTAGTTGTAGATGAACACAAATATCTTTATTTTATTTATTTTTATGTGGTGCTGAGGATTGAACCCAGTAAGAGCTGCTTTTAAATGTTAGACTTTAAGAGAAGAATATGTTGTTTGTAGCTAATATTACTTGTATCCTTTTAATTGGTACTGGGACAATGTCCCATGCTCAGTTTATCACATATTGTTACTTCTTGTAATTTAGTTCTACAATACTGGTATTAACTATTGGTAATTCTGTTATTTTAGTTGGAACAACCAAGTGTTGTAAAATTTACATCTTACAACTTTCAGTGGCAATCAGTCAATACACTATAGTCACTACACAGAACAATAGAGCTAGACTGAGAGATTTCATAGCCACTAATGTTGGTGTTTTTTTTTTTTAATTTTTTGTTGTTGTTGTCAATGGATTTTTATTTTTTTTTAATTTATATGTGGTACTGAGAATTGAACCCAGTGGCTCACACATGCTAGGCAAGCGCTCTACCACTGAGCCATAACCCCAGCTCTTTTGTTTTTGTTTTTGGTAACAGTGATAAAACTCAGGGATACTTCACCAATGAGCCACATCCCTAGCTCTTTTTATTTTTTATTTTGAGACAGGGTCTCCCTACTTTGAATGTGGCCTTGCTAAGTTGCTGAGGCTGGCCTTGAACCTGCCATCCTCCTGCCTTAATCTCCTTAGTCACTGGGATTACAGGTGTGTGCCAGCACTTCCAACTCTTGGTGTTTTGTTTTGTTTGTTTACAAACTCTAAAATTATTTTGAAGACAGAACTACTCTAAATTCAATGTGTTCAATGTGGTTACTACTATCTCATTCTCTTGCTCTGTTAATTATGTAATTATACAATTATTTGGGGACAACTTCCTTACAAAAGAACAAGATAGCCTCATTAAGTTCTGCTGAACAGGTCCATAGAAGTGAATAATATGCTGAAAAAGCCTAGAGATATATAGATACATGTATATATATATATATAAACTAATTGGGCATATATTAATATACCACTTTTTGAAAAACAATAAGGCATTTTTAGTAACATTTTCTTATTTATCTCCCGTATTCCTAAAAAAACTCTAATTTGAGCCAGTCTCATACCAGTTCACCATCACAAATCCTTCCTGTCTTTCATCCATGCTTTCTTGAAAACACAATTTTTAAAAAGGAATTTCTCTGCTTTTCCTTATTATTCAGAATTTTCTTTTAACTTTGTGCATTTTTCTGATTTAGCTGCAACTGTCTCTCCCATGAGCACAATTCCTTGCAAGCTTTTTTATTAATTACATTCGTCTTTCCACACCTCACATATTTCAGAATTCATATGTGGATAAGTTGTACTATTTGCCACCTTAAAATATTTATCATCCTTCTTCTTTCAAACACTACCACTCCTTCCTATACAAGTATGTCATCATATTTATCACATCTTTTAACCTTTGCTTTTTGTTCATATATGAACAGCAAAAATGATATCCTTAATTTTATAGTCATTAGCAATATTTTAAATTTAATTTCTTTCCACTACTCTTGAATCATTCAACATCCATATCAATGATCCTTCTCTTAACCTGATCTTGACTTGACCTGCAACTTTTCTGCATCTCATTTTAATAGTTCACATACACATTTATACTCTGTTAGGTTTAAATGTGAGGTGTCCTCCAAAAGCTCATGTGTGAGACAATGCAAGAAAGTTTAGAGAAGAAATGATTGGTTTATAAAAGCCTTAACTGAATCAGTGAATTAATCCCCTAATGAGATTAATTAATCCCCCTATAGGGATTAATCGAGTGGTAACTGCAGGCAGGTAAAGTTTGACTGGAGGAGGTGGACATCGAGGGCATTGCTTTGAGATATATAAGTTGTATCTGGCTAATGGAGTTTTTCTCAGCTCACTGATCATCATGTGAGATGCTTCTCTGTGCCACACCTTTCTGTCATGATATTTCAGCCTCACCTTGATCCCTGAGGTATGGAATCAGCTGCCCATGGACTGACACTGCCGAAACCCTAAGTCCTCATATAAACTTTTTCTCCCCTAAAATTGTGCTGGTCAGCTTATTTAATCAGAGTAGTAAAAAACCTGAACAAGAAAGAAACTGTTACAAAGAAGTGGGGCTGTTTCTCTGACTAAATTGGCCATGTGGTTTAAAAGCTTTTGGAGTTTTTGAAAGTGGCTGGAAGAGAGATGTGTAGTAGTGCAGTGCAAGCTGGAATGCTTTAGATTGTTGTAAGTGGAGGTTAATGGCTTGTGGGAGCTCAGAAGATCAGAGTGCAAATAGGATTGTGGACAGTGAAGACAGAGCTCAAGGGGGTTTGGAGAAGAAGAACTCTATTGGAATTTAGAGTAGAGGCCATTCATGTTATGTCCTGGCTGCGAAGTTGTCTGCATTTTGCTGGTGTCCAGAGACTTTCAGTGAGGCTAATTTTAAAAGGTACGGACTTCTTAATCTGGTTGAAGAAATTTCTGGACAGAATTCAGAAAGTGGTATGGATATTGCTGGTGGATTTTAGCCAAATTTATTGTGATAATCAGGAGCAGAAAGCAGAGCAGAAAGATTTGAAAAATTTGGACTTGAAAGGTGGGAGTCAAATTGGGGCTAAGGAAATTGCAGTTGTTAAAGACATTACTGCCACTAAAGAAATACTAAAGACTTTGCCCAGAGACAATAAGAAAGATGGATTGAGGGTCGCTCAGGAATTGGTAAGATCATATTCATCTCAAACTCAAGAGAGTAAAAGTAAAAATTCTTTTGAGACGAGACCAGTAAGATACCCTTCTTGCAGAATAGAACTTATGAAGATTTTTTTTGTTTGTTTTTTGTGTTGTTTTGTTTTGTTTTTTAATGTGCTCAGCTACTCAGACACTCAGAGGTTGATGCAAGTAGAGTCTCTGGAGGCTTGGCTTCTGCTTGAGATGGCAGCAGACTGTGGCATCAGCCACATGGTGCTGGTTCTGCAGGAATGCAGGATGCTGGAGTCAAGGGGTCATGGAGCCTTCCACAAATATTTCAAAGGAAGGCCTTGGAGGCCAGGCAAAGTGTAGCAAGATCAGAGTCCCTGTGGGCAACTCCTGAGAGGATAAAATGTGTCGATGTGAGAAGGAAGCCAAAGCTGCCATAAAGACACCCACAATTAAGAAATGCCAGTACAGTAGAATGTCTGCTGGGGAAGGCAAAGACAAGCAAACAGAAAGGCCACTTGGACTGCAATTAACAAAGCCACAGGGGTTGAGGAACACAAGCCCTTTGGGCAGAACATCACAATGGCATGTGCCCCAGATAGATGCTGGAAGTGGAGCTACAGGACTTATTTGCCCAGCTGGGTTTCATCCCTTCTTTGGTCCTATCCCTCCTTTTCATGCTCCTATTTTTGTGAATGAAAATATTTATTCTGTACCTTTTTATATATTGAATACTTGTAAATAACTTTGATTTTTACAGGAGCTCACAAGGAGATCTTGTCCTGAGACTCAGAGGAGACTTTGGACTTTGGGGCAATCTTGTAACTGTTGAGAATATGGGACATTTGGTAATGGACAAAATATATTTTGCATTGTGAGATAGTTATGAGCTTTTGTGGGCCAGGAGTAGATTGTTATGGTTTGAATGTGAAAGGTCCCCCAGAAGCTCATATGTGAGACAATGTAAGAAGGTTTAGAGGAAAAATGATTGGGTTATGAGATTCTTAATCCAATCAGAGAATTAATCTCCTGATGACAATTTACTGAGTAGTAACTGAAGGCAGGAAAGGTGTAACTGGAAGGGGTGGGCATGGGGCAAATGGCTTTGGATTGTATATTTTGTATCTGGCTATTGGAATCTCTCTGGGCTCTCTGATCATCATATGAGCTGCTTCCTTACACCATACTCTTTCTCTACAATGTTTAGACTCACCTTCAGCCCCAAGGAATAAAACCAGTTGTATATGAACTGAGTCCTCTGAAACAGTGAGTCCTTAAATAAACTTTTTCTTCCCTAAAATTGTTCCAGTCAGATCTTTTAGTCACAGTAGCAAAAAACCTGACTAAAATATACATTAATAAATATGTAGCATCTAAAAGCTTGATGTTAGTCTTATTTTAAATTCATGTTGATAAATTTAAAAAAAAACATGAAAGCCTAATGACAGCTTGTGATATTTAAAATTAAATGTCAACTTGGCTAAACTATGATGTCTGATTATTTAGTCAAACACCACTTTAGATACTGTTGTGAAGGTAGTTTTGGGGTAGAATTAACATTTAATTTAGTAAACCTTGAGTAAAGCAGATTACTCTGATTCTGCACATGCCAGGCACCAGAATCACATTAGCCAGTTCCTTAAAATTTCTCTCTCTCTCTCTCTCTCTCTCTCTCTCTCTCTCTCTCTCTCTCTCGCTTTTGTTTTTCTGTCTTTCCCTCACCTGGAGCAACTGCTACTGATGTGGGAAACCTAAATGGGAATAGATCATTACAATAAAAGGTAAATAGATCCAAGGCTGGCAGTGGCCAAATGGTGGCACTTTATCGACAAGATCAGGTATCTGTGGTTACAATAATTGAAAGAAAGAAGTAATCATATAGACTGACTCACAACTATGGCTTTAACTAGTTGGTCATGGTTTTCTTAGAAGTGGAAGAGAAATCAAGTTTTCTAAGTTCTTACTTCATCTGTATAAGCAATTATTATAGGTCAAGTAAACAAAACCTAATTTGAACCATAAGACCTTAAAGTCATAATTCATAAATCAATCCCCACACTTGAGTCAGTTTACAAATCCAGAACCTCTTGAATGAAAGGCTGCCAGATAACTTTTACTGTTTCAGTGCTAAATAATTGATAGTGCTCATTTTCAATCAACATTTCAACCAAAATATACAATATTTTTACTAAGTTGACTATATTTGGGTAAATGAAAATAATTTGAATTTTCAGGGATTACATAACACTAGCTCTGTCCAGATACTGACTTACAGAGACAACAAACATTACTGTGGACCACCAGTAAGAGTAGAAGCACATGCAGGTAATATGATCATTTTTTTCTCACATTCATCTTATAGTGGATCTGAAGTGTTTCCAAAGCCATTTTATTATTATTCCCCCATTTATTTATAAATAATCTGGTTGGCAATATTTATAAACAAGCAGCATATGTGCATTGATTCCCTGAATTGTGGAGTATGTGATATTATATTAGGAAAAGATAAGTGGAATCCAATAAAACTGCCTTTATCCAGGAAAACAGTAAACCAAAAAGCAGTACCCTATTTCTAGACAGTGTACAGACTAATGATACTATCAAGTCCTTAGGTTTTTGGGTTATGACCTTGGAAGAGATTGTACAATTCCAGTATTTCTTTCTTTCATTTCTTGTTTGTTATGTAAGCTCTTCCATATACATACCGTTTTTTTTTTTTTTTTTCTGGTACTAGGGATTGAACTCAGGATTTCTAGACCACTGAGCCACATACCCAGCCCTACTTTGTGTTTTTTATATGTAGAGATGGGGTCTCACTGAGTTGCTTAGTGCCTCACTATTGCTGAGGCTGGCTTTGAAATCACAATTCTCCTGTCTCGGCCTCCCAAAGTGCTGGAATTGCAGGTGTACACCACTGCGTGCAGCCATACATTTACTTTTGCCATGATGACACAGCCAACAGAGAGGGCCCTTACCAGAGCAGAGTTGATAAAGGCACCAGGCCCTTAAGCCTCCAAAACCATTACCTAAACATTTTTTTCTTGTCAACTTTTGTCAGCTATTTCATGACAGTGATAAAAAGCAAACTTATTCATCTAGTTAGCAGGAAGCAACAACTACTTGATGTTTACTGGCCAAGGTATATGTGTATCAAAATATGTGAAATCAACTCAATAAAATCCTGGAGCTTTATACCAAAGTGATATTTTAAGGCATTTAGTAGTATGGTATATGTTGAAATATTCCTTCTAAGGTGAGGGAAAATTAGTTGCATCCAGTCTCTTCTCCAACCCCAAAAGAGGCACAATGTCTGGTGTGCATCACTGAATTTAGAGACATCATATTCCTCATATGGGTGTGCTACTGTTGCCTATTTACTCAATGACTCAAAACCTCTTAGTATTGAGTAGAGTTCATAATAATAGAAGGCTTTGCAACAAACCCTATTTGCTATACAAGTTGTTCTGATAATTGTGCCATATGCTCTAGTAGATACCATATACAAACTGATTAAATACCATATACAAGCTGGTAATTTCAAGTTTATTTCTCCACTGACCACCAGACTCATATAAACAGCTTATACTCTAAAGGATAGTATCTAATATATATCTCACTCCCCTTCTTAAATCACTACAAAATTCCAAGTTTTATTTATCAATATATAATTTTCATGTTCATTACCATAGTGATATAATAAAGATAATATAAGCCTCCACTTGCTAAGAATTTGTTATAAGTAAAAAATTCATGCAAATATCATGGACACATTATTTCTTGAAATTCTCTCACAAATTCTTAAGGATTAAAATATTTCTTAGAGCCATTTTACAGAAGGGGAAAGTAAAGTTTAAAGGATTTAAGTGACTTATACAAGGTCATTCAGATAAGAGGTAGTATTACAGTTTAGATGTTAGATGTCCCCCAAAAGCTCATGGATGAGACAATGCAAGGTTTAGAGGTAAAATTATTGGATTATGAGAGCCTTAATCCATTTAGTAAATTAATCCCCTGACAGGTATTAACTAAGTGGTAACTGTAGGCTGGTAGGGTGTGGCTGAAGGAGGTGAGTCATTGGGGATGTACCTTTGGGGTATATATTTGGTGAGCTGAGCTCAGTCACTCTTTACTTCCAAAAGTGATGCCTGGAGCTGCTTTCCTCCACCACACCCTTCCACCATGATGTTCTGCCTCACCTTGAGCCCCAAGGAATGGAGCCAGCCTTCTTTGAACTGAGACCTCTTAAACCATGAGCTCCCTAAAATTGTTCTTGCTGGGTCTTTTTCTCCCAGCAATGAAAAAGCTGACTAAAACCAGTGTGTAGATCAACATTACTAGACAAATCCCACCCCTCTTTAAAGAGCTTTGATGATTGAACTATCTGTATTTTCAAAACCATCAATGATAGCCTTATGTCTACTCAGGACAAAATGAGGATTCTAAACTGCTTCTATTTAAAACTAAACATAAAAATAGTGCTATAATGTTGATAAAGAATAAAAATGAGAATAAGAAAAATTCCTTTAATTCATCATATGTATTTTTCAACTGACAATTTGCTTCTCAAACTATTGACCTGTTTTCATCCATGCAAAAATGAAAATTGTACCTTTTGTATAACATAAGCAATATTTACAAGAATATATTAATAATTTTGACAACAAAAATTGTGAAATAGCTAAAAATTGGGAAGATGGGAGAAAAATCTGTGCACTTGTTTATAGGGTAAGGGTGGGAGAGCTAAATAATGACTAATTCATACTATGAAGTCAAAGGATAGAACCAAATATTTAAAAGTGAAAAAAGTACCAGAGTCCTTTTATTTAGGAAAAAATGAAGGCAAATAGCTGAATAAATTAAAAATTGAAAATGGTTAGCTCTGGGGAGCAGAAATCAAAGATAGGGTACTGTGAGTAAGAGTCTGATTTTCATAAATTATGTAGAACTATTTGACTTAAAATCATAAAAATGTACTATTTTAATGAAAAAAAGCATTACTTTTAAATATTCATGCAATGTGTTACTCTGGATATATTATTTTTAATTGTTAGTATAACATATTGCTCCAAATTAAAAGTTTAATACAATAAATATTGCTCACTTAAAGGCTGGGTCTAAAAAATGTTGAATTCAACAGAAGAGTAGACAGGTAGTTACCGGAGGCTGGAGGGTGTGAGATTTAGAGAATTGTTGGCCAAAAAACAAAACATTTCATATTGAAAGGAAAAATAAGTTTAGGAGATCTATTGTAAAACATGTTGACTATAGTTAATTATAATATATTTTATACTTGAAAAATATTAAGAGAATAAATTTTTCTCACTATGGAAAAATGAGTATATGAGGTAATACATATGTTAATTGGCTTTATTTAGCCATTCCAAAATGTATACATATTTCAAAACATCAATTGCTGTATGTAATCAAATATATATTTTTTATTTGTTAGCTTAAAATGGAAAGAAAAATGAATATCACACCCTACAAGCAATGCATCTAGAGCCTTATTACTAAATAATTTTCTCTAAGGACATTGGTATAAACACTTTTATTTTTCCTTTATTAGCAATTATTTCCAGTGAAAGATTTTTGGTGTTAATCTTAATTTGGTAGATAAACTGATTTCAAATGGGCAGGTCTTTTGCATCACCTATATTAAACAACTTTCAGTGGTATTTGAATCAAATATTTGTTGCATTAAAATCAGCTTTGTGTGCAGTCATCAATCTTAAATAAATGTATTCAATGCATTCAAACATATATTCCTTCAGAGCTTGCATAAGTAAGTTATAGTATATTTCAAAATAACCAAATTTGAAGAATCTAACAAGAATATTATAAAGTTTAATTTTTGCTCTTAAAATTTTATATGAAAATTCTGGTTCAAACATTCAATACTGTCTTTACCATCAGCTGATAGTCATATTACTTATTTCAAAACAAGTAATAACAATCTTAAACTTTGGTTTGTCACTATTGTATTTATATACCTACCTGCAGTTTAGTCTTGTTGCCCTTTGATTTGGGATGAAGCGACTGTGTTCTATCTAAAGACTCTCTGTGAACATGATTCCATCCCTTCCCCAGTGTCTGCTTAAAGATTTTTTTTCAGTAATTCTCCATATAATTTTCCTACATCACACCATTTCTCTTATTTGCTGACTACTCTTATCAATATGTGCAAACATTTCTTTCCTTATATTTCTCTTTTCTAGCCATCACCCCATTACTCCTTATTTAACAAAAAAATGATTTGAAATATTTTCCAACATTAACTGTGTCCAGATTTCTCCTCCTATGCCTATCACATCCATTCTCAGCAGTCTTTGTGTTTATCAACCTATCCCAACTGCTTTTTTGGAGGTGAACAATAATATTCCTGTGAAATACAATGGTTAATTCTCAGCTTTCCCTTAACTGTTGATTTTTGCCATTCTCCTTGATGCACTTTCTTCATGTAGCTTCTAAGTCATAATTATTGTCTAATTGTCTAATTGTATTCATATTTATCTACTTTCATCCTCTTCTTTAGTGATTTTTAAAATCTTCTTCCTCTTCCTATTCACAATTACATCTTTTGTGACCCCCTTAATCTTATGGATATAATTCCAAGCCACTTCCTGGCAATTTAGATTCATGTATCTAAATGCCTACTAAACATACCACCTTGGACATCTACAATACATATCAAAACCTCACAATTCTAAAACTGAATTTCTATTCTTCCTCTCCAGAATGCCATCTCTCAGTTTTCTTTAGCTTAATTAATTTCTTCTTCTTCTTTATAGTTTCTCAGTTCAAAATTTTAATGTGAATGCTTTTATTTTCCTCTTAACTCTAAACTCCATCTACAAATGTGAGTTGTAAGAGATATAGCCAACATTCATCTACTTCCAGCACTCCTACTACCAACAACCCAGATCAAGCAATCATCATTTTTTCTCTGAGTTATTGCAGTAACTTGTCAAGTGGTCTACCTTCTTTTACCACTACACTCCATAATCTATTCCAAGCACAGTAGCCAGAGAAATTTTATTAAAATAAAACTCTTATAATGTCACTCTTTCTTCAAACCATCTAATGTCCCATCAGAAAATACTGAGTGCAAACAATTTTTAAAATGGAGTTCTTCCACTTGGAACTTATGTTACTTTTTTACTTTTCTACTCAATCCCTCCACTCAAATCATACTGGCCTCACTTCAGTATCATTCTAGAGCATTTGAATTTTTGTTTTCTGTGTCAGAATGTTATTTTCCAGTTATCTGTGGGGAAAGCTTCCTCACTTTCTTCATATCTTTAATTTATTTTTTTTTGGCACCAGCGATTGATCTCAGGGACACTCGACCACTGAGCCACATCCCCAGACCTATTTTGTGGGTTTTTTGTTTTGTTTTTTTTTTTGGGGGGGGTTTTGTGTAGACACAGGGTCTCACTGAGTTGCTTAGCACCTTGCCATTGCTGAGGCTGGCTTTGAACCTGCAATTCTCCTGTCTCAGCCTCCCAAAGTGCTGGGATTACAGGCTTGCGTCACCGTGCCCGGCTATAATGCAGTTTTTTAATCAGATCTTTCCTGAACACACTTTGAAAGAGAGACTACTCTTTTATTCAGTTATTTCCTATTCACCTCCTCCTCCTTTGTTCTTCCCTTTGGCAATCATTATCATCTGAAATAAAACATATTTCATTTGTTTTGTTTATTGTAAGCCCTTCTCATTAGAATATGTTTCACAATGTTTGGAGTTTGTCTTTTTCCTTTCCATCCTCCTTTTCTTTTCCT